>VUYT01000007.1:600000-778841 GCA_008802785.1 Symmetrospora coprosmae | reverse complement strand
CACGCAAGCGGGCCTATGGCTACCACCGCGAGGCGGAGAAGCGAGTTGATGGGCGTCGCCGACAGCGACTTGACGAAGGTGTAGGCGATGACCATCAGGACGGCAGTGATGCAAGGACCAGCGAGCTCAGAGATGAGACGCGTCTTGATGCCGGCACGAGGCACATCGACCGACAGCTTCCCTGACGGATCTCCACGGGAAGAAACACCAGGACGGTGTCATTAAGCGACCCGGCCAGGTCCAAGGCGACAATGCCGACCTGCAGCCCGCCGCATTGTAACAAGGCTTTCTCGACATGGAAACGACTCTGGCTTGTCGGCGGCATCTACTTCTACAAAACCTGATGCATTCCCATCGCGACCTTCCCCTTGTCGATCTTGCTGGCGTCGGCGCATCTGCGACTGCAGGAATCGCCCGCCAGGAACATTACCTCAAGCGAAAGCGCGAGCTAAGAGTGATCTCGCCTCCGGGTGCGGT
Organism: Symmetrospora coprosmae; assembly: GCA_008802785.1. Classification (NCBI taxonomy): domain Eukaryota; kingdom Fungi; phylum Basidiomycota; class Cystobasidiomycetes; family Symmetrosporaceae; genus Symmetrospora; species Symmetrospora coprosmae. The sequence continues at coordinate 778,364 of VUYT01000007.1, read as the reverse complement.
ATACCCTGACAGCGTACGTGGAACCTGGATCACGATAATCGCATCCTACACCCGAGGATGTCGACCGGGACGCTTATCAAAGGCAGCACAGACACATAGAAAAGTACTCTCAGTTGACAAGGGTCGCCAAAGCGCTACGACGCTGCATCGTTGATACAGCGAGCCCAGTATGGCAGCGTATCCGATGCCTCGCAAAGCCACCGCACGAGCATCGATGTGCGCACGGACCCCAGCTTTCCGACTTTCCCGCTCGCTCCTGTCAATGACCGCTTCTGTCCCGACGCCTCCTTTCAGCCCACGCGAGCATCCCAGAAGATGGCAGAAGCGGAGGGAAGCCTTATCGCAGAGCGGAACTTGATGGCAGCCCTTATCGTGCATGGGGCCCCTCCGCCGGAACTGCTTGTCCTTAGACGGGACCCCTGTCCCGCTGTCCCCCGGATTTGCCAGCGCCATGCGAGCGAGATCTGCGCGGCCTGTCCTGTCACTGCTGAACGGCATCTTGGGTGCGTCTTCGCCTTGTCCCTCTGCCCGTTTCTGTCTCACAGCCCATCTACCCGTTCGCGCCCTGGCCCGTCGTCCGAGATGAGCGCGACTGCAACTGCCGTCAACGACAGGTGGTCTGTGCGCCATCCCGGCAGCAATTCTGAAGTACCCGTGCCGAGCTTCGAGGAGCTGTACGGTCCACGTCGAGATGCGCAATCGAGTAGAGGAGGACAGCCGCAGGGATGGATGCATCCAGTGCAGGAAGAGAAGGTCGCACCTGCCAAAGGATTGCGCAGGGGAACTATGGCATTCGTACTCCTCACGCTTAGGCGGGGCGCCGCGAAGGACGCTGCAGTCCCGATGGTCGACATGACCATGGCTCGACATGGCCACGTCCCGCCCTCCCCGCACGCCATGAGCTTCGCGCAGCTAGACATGTACGCCAACTTTGCGCCGGTGGCATCCTCAAGGCAGGGTCAAAGCGCCTCTGCTCGGGATGGGCACAGGCGGAAGCCTCTGAGAGCCATGCAGCCCGCCCTCCAGCAGACCGTCAGCATCGCGTCGACCACTGCCACCACTTCCGCGTCCGCTTCTGCGTCGTCGACATCGTCAGCATCAGCCTCGGCTCCTTCGACAAGCGACAGCTCGGCGCGCTCGTCAGATCGCGACTCGGTCTTCACCGCGACGACGGCATCCACGGGCTCGGGCTCTGCGTCGTCGTTCACGCTGGCGAGGGAGGACTATGTACCAACGTACGGGCGAGGTGGGGCTGCGCGGCACTATGCGCGTCAGGCGGGTGCTGCAGGAGGGCAACATTCGTACTCGGCGTCGACAATCGGTGCCTGCGACACGCAGTCGCTCATGAGCGAGTTCATGACGCCGTTTGACACGCAAGCTGTGGGCAAGTCCGGCGGCAAGATCTTTCTCGAAGGACTGCTGGGCAAGGGGAAGCGGGATAAAGGCAAGGCGAAAGCGAGGGAGGGCGCGCTGATTGTCGAGACGAGGGTGGACGGGACATGGACTTCGAAAGCGGCCGAGGCGGAGGCGCGGGCGGAAGAAAGGGCAGCGATGGTGTATGGACGAGGAGGGGCCGGGCGGATGGCAAGTGAGTGGGACTCTCTAGCGTCTCCAGCGTACCCAGCATCTGGCCTCGGCTGATTGACGGTGGGCGCGTGTCGTGTTCTGCTGCAGGCATGCCTTCGCTGCGACAGTCTGGACAACATCACGAGGAGTCGCGCGAGCGCGAGCGCGAACGCATCCCTCCTGTCCCACCCCTTCCGAGCCCGCCGCCGCCGCAAGGTCCTTACGTCCCTACGTCCCTACGTCCGGGCGGGGAGGTGCAGGCAGCCGCCGTGCTGCAGCGGGTCGCTGAGGCTCGCTTGAGGCGCTGCAGGTATATTTGTAGCCATTGATCATAGTAATATGCCTGTCGCCATTGTTGTCTGGGTGCCGAGAGCCTGAAACGTATAGCTGTTTCCCGTCAGACGTCTCAATCAGTCGGATGTCGCGCACGCCTCGCGAGGTTCGCCCTCTCTGGCTGCATAAAGCCGTGAACCAGCAAAGCATTCCCATGGCGCTGACGACAAGCCATTGCAGAGTCGTCTCTCTCGCTCTCGATCTGTGTGCTGCCCGTATATGATGTGAGCAGAGCAGAGCAGAGGAGATGCGGAGAGCTGTCTGTGCATGTGTCCCCTTTCGAGCTCTTACGCCTTTCGACGTCTGACCAACACCACCTACACGCATCCTCACATCACAACGATGAACGAGGTCCTCTCTGCGCTGCAGACGCTCTACACGGATCCGAGCAACGCAGCAAAGGAGCAGGCGAACCAATGGCTGCAGTCGTTTCAGAAGGAGGTGCGTCCATCCATCCGGGCGCCGTCTGTGGCGGAACAGCAGGGACGGCGACGACGGCGACGAAGGGTTGACGCACGACTGACTGCATCTCCATCGTGTGCATCGCGTGCATCGCGTCCCGCATCCCTCAGCCTCAAGCATGGGAGACGGCCAACCTCATCCTCGCAAGCCCGGACGCCCCGCCAGAACCGAAACTGTTTGCGGCGCAGACCTTCAGGACAAAGGTAGATACATGCAACACGTACAGGCAGGCTGTAGAAGGCGAACGGTCACGAGTGCGCCTCGGTCTGACCACATCGTTCGCTTTCAGATCATCTACGACCTCGAGCAGCTGCCACAGGAGCACCGACTGCCCTTGAAAGACACGCTCGTCACGGCGCTCAGGAACGCTTCTGCCCCCGCGGGAGCCTCTTCGTCGAGAGCCATCGTGACACAGCTCTGCATTGCTGTCGCGGATCTGCTCCTCCAGCTGCCAGAATGGCAGAACGCTCTGCAGGAAATGATAGACCAGCTCGGAGCCAGCCCCGGCACGGTCGCTGCACTCCTCGAGTTCCTGAGCATCCTCCCAGAAGAGGCAAACACAAACAGACGGATACGCGAGCCGGTGCGCCTCTCTCGCATCCTACTTATGCCGTCCGTGCAGCCCCACGGGATCCGCCCCTGGCTGACACGCTTCGACCATGCCCTGGGCAATCCGCAGAGCATGGCCTGGCGGACAGACGAGACGGGACCACAAGTCGTGAGCCTCGTCTCGATGTACTTCCAAGCAGACGGGGTGACTGCCAAAGTGCGCCAGCAGACGCTGCAGTGTCTGGCCAGCTGGCTACGAGCGGGCGAGATCATCCCTGCGCTCGTGCAAGACTCGCCCTTTTTCGACTTTGCCTTCACGTCGCTCGGCAACGACGAGCTGTTTGACGACTCGATCGACCTGCTGTGCGACCTGATTCACGAGACGCAGGAGATTGGCGACAACATGGGTGTCATCCAGGCAATTGTGCCGCGGCTCGTCCAGCTGCGGCCAAGCATGGCGGCGGCGGCGGCGCAGGAGGACACGGACACTGTCCGCGGGTACTGCCGGCTGTTTGTCGAGGCGGGCGAGTGGTACGCTCAGCTCATGCTGCAGCACCCGGCCGACTTTATACCCATCGTCGAGGCCATCCTCGACGCATCCGGGTACGACGACCTGGACGTCGTGAGCATTACGCTCAACTTCTGGTGGAAGCTCGCCGTGGGCCTGCGCAAGGGCGGCTTTGTGCAGGACCCCGGGTGCGCGCCGTTCCTCGACATCATCTCGCGCCTCGTCGAGGTCGTCATCCGCCATCTGCGCTATCCGGACAACGTAGACACTTTCACGGGACAAGACCGCGATGACTTCCGCTCATTCAGGCACAATATCGGCGATACGCTCAAGGACTGCTGCTCGGTCCTTGGCGCGACAGCGTGCCTGGCGCGCTCCTTCTCCATCATCGAGGCCGAGCTGGCCAAGCAGCCCGGATCAGGAGGCGGGGCCGCAGGTGCAGCGGATGGGAGCGGAGAGTGGCAGACGGTCGAGGCTGCACTGTTTAGCATCCGGACCATGGGCGCGCAGGTCGACCCTGGCGAAGACACGGTCATGCCGCGGCTGTTTGCAGCCATCCCGGCGCTGCCGCAGCAGCAGAGCAAGATCCGGTACAGCGCGACGCTCGTCGTCGGCCGGTACACGGAGTGGCTCGCCGTGCACCCGGACCTCATCCCGGGGATGCTGCAGTACGTGCTGGGCGGGTTCAGCGTCGCGCAGGACGAAGTGGCGGTTGCAAGCGCGTCGGCGCTCAAGCACCTCTGCCAGGACTGCGCACCGCACCTCGTCGCGTACCTCCCGCCGCTGTTTGAATTTACGCAGCAGCACGGGAGCAAGCTGCACCAGGACGACCTGCTCGACATTTATGCCGGGTACGCGCACGTCATTGCCACCATGCCGCCTGCGGATGCCATCCCCGCGCTTCAGACGTTCGTCGGGCCCATGCTCGGGCGGATCCAGCAGCTCGCCGCGCGGCCAGCTGGCAATGGCAATGGCAACGCGAGCAAGCAGGAGCTCGACAGCGTCGCCGACGCACTCGAGCAGCTCAATGTCTTCCTCACCGTGAATGCCGAGCTCTCGGCGCACCTCCCCGACGCGTGCGCAGGGACGGCAGCCGAGATATGGGCGCTGCTTGCGAGCCTGATTGCGCAGTTTGGCGGATCATCCATCGCGGAGAGGCTGTGCTCGACGCTCCGGCGCGGACTGGCGTTCTTTGGCCGGCTGTGCCTGCCGCTCGCGCCGGCAATCCTCGACACGGTCACGCAGGCGTTTGAAAAGACGGGCGTGTCGGGTTATGTCTGGGTCGGAGGGCGGTGCTCGGATCTCTTGCGGTACCAGTACGAGACGGGCAATGCGCAAGGCGTGGCCGAGCTCAAGGGGCACCTGCAGCAGGCGTTTGAGAGCATGACAAACAAGCTCGTGGGCATGCTGTCGAGCAAGTCGCCCCAGGATCTACAAGATTGTGAGTGCACTCTGTGCTCTGCTTTCCATTGATGTGACGCGACGCGGCTCTGTCCTGTCGTGTTTGCTTGCTGACGAGGCTTCTCCATCGCGGTGTGATGCGACGTGGGCGGCACAGGCATTGAGGACTATCTGCACCTTGTGCGCAATTTGGCCGAAAACACGCCCGAGCTCTTCTTCCTCTCGTCGGCGTTCCCGAGCGCCGTGCAGATCGCCATCACTGCGGTGACGCTGCTGTCGCCGACCATCTCGCTCGACGGCCTGGACGCGCTCCGGCAGATTGTGGGTCACGACTGTCTCGATGCTGCTGCACCCTCCTCGTCGAATGGCGGCGGCGGCGGTGGTGGTGTAGCGCCAAGCGCGCCGGGAAGCGAGCGGGCGCAGTGGCCCGCGTTCGCGTCTGCGATCCGCAGCGTGCTCTGTGCGCCGGAAGCGGGCGGGCGCCTCGTGTCCATCATGCTCGGGCGGCTCGTCACGGACTTCCACGAGGACTGCGCCCCGGTCAGCATCACGCTGTTCCGGCTGCTGAGCGAGCGCATTACGCCGCAGATGGCCGAGTGGGTCCCCGTAGCCGCGCAGCAGATCCCGGGAAAAGACCTGGCGCAGGGGGAGAGGGACAGGTTTGTCGCCAGCTTTGGGAACGCCGTCGGTGCGGGCAACCTGGCTGGCGTGCGGAACGCGTTTGTGCAGCTTGATCGGGCGGCGAGGAAGGAGAGAGAGAGGATGGTGTCGCTGGGTGCGATGTCGAGGCGGTGAGGGATGATTGGATGGATGCAGATGGGTGAGACGATGCGAGGCTTGTTGGGAGGGGCAGGAAAGGTGATGAGGGTGGGGAGGACAAGGGAGGATAAGGAGGAGGAGCATGCACAGTCATCGTACAAGCAAGCAAACCAGCAAGCCAGGCACACATCGTTCGTCAGAGTAATGCAGGAGGAGGAGGAGGATCAGCAAGCAATATGAAGGGCCTACTAGACGCGTCACTGCACCACCGGTATACCCCGTCCGAGCATCCATTCACTGATGATGTCTATTCGCGTAGTGTTGTGCAGTCAATCAGTCAGTCAGTGCATCCCATCGCATCCCATCCCATTGCATCGTCAGCGCATCGATATCGCGTCCCCGCTGAGCCCGAGCGTCACGGTGCCCTTCCCCCTCAGGCCCACTCACTCTCGGCCATGGCATAGCACAGAGACGACACGGTAGCATCCACGATGGTGAGTGTGTGCATGCGTGCGTGCATGCATGCGTGGTCGTGTGCTTCATGCTCGTCCAGTTCGATCTCATCCCCCCTCTATCCCCCCTCTATGCCCCCCCTCCCCTCCTCGCCCTCCCCTCTCCTCCCGACCGACCACTGGCCGGCAGTCCTCTTCAACGACGGCGACAACACCCGCAACCAGGCGCATCGCAATAAAGAGCACAGAGTGGGAGAGCAAGCTCAGCAATGTCGCAATCGACAGGGGGTGGGTGTTCCATGTCGTCGCTGTCGTGCTGTTCTCCTCCGATTCCCCATATCACACCGGATGAAAACCTTTATTGAAGTGGGAATCTCTCCAAAGCCCCCTTAGACAGGGGCTACTGACGAGACACATACAAACATTATATACTTCGTTGCTGAATGCCGTGGCGCCCGCGTCGTGCCCGCGTCCCACCGTCCGCCGTCCGCCCTCCCCGTCCCCACCGTACACATCTCTCATAGCGAGGATCCCAGGCTGATGCACTCCGATGCGGACTCTCGCCCTGCCTACACAGCCACCTCAATCGGCTCGTCATGGACTACCTCGTCGTCGAGGGCTACAAGGAGGCCGCCCAGAACTTTGCCCGCGAGTCTGGGATGACGACGTCTGCGGCGCAAGAGGCAGATTTCGAGAGCATCCAGAACAGGATGACCATCCGACAGGCCATCCAGCAAGGCAACATTGTCGAGGCCATTGAGCGCGTCAACGATCTCAATCCAGAGGTGGGTCCCCGCATCTCTGCTCCCTGATGTCCGCTGCGTGCCCGCATCTGTGCTCGCCGTGGCCACCCCGTCCGCCCGCTCGCTGCTCCTCCCCATCCTACACATCTCACCGACGCACATCGTATGCAAATGGCACACATGCACACACACACACAAAGATTATAAACACAATGCACCACTCTCAGCGCCTACTTCTTTCTGTCCTAATCACGGCGGTGCGTCCGGGTTTGCCTGCTCTCGAGAGAGGGACGGGATAAGCCCGATGCGCAACGTCGAGGTCGGGCAGCCGGGACTGGGCTCGAAGATGATGAACAAGGACACAACCAAACCATATCGTCTCGTATGAGTCGCTCTTTTCGCCTTCCCTTCGACTTCGACTTCGACTTTGACGCAGCGGGCGGCGCGGCGGCGGCGAGACTGGCACAGCCGGTGCCCCACGCACCACTCACATGGGGCCCGCCTTGACATTGGAGCTCGGAGCTGACGTCCTCACTCGCCTGCATTTCCGCTCGTCACAGATTCTCGACAAGGACCCGTCGCTCTACTTCCATCTGCAGCAACAGCGGCTCATTGAGCTGATTCGGCAGAAGAAGATTGACGAGGCCCTCCTCTTCGCCCAGCACGAGCTGGCGCCGCGAGGCGAGGAGCACCCAGAGTTCCTGAACGAGCTCGAGCAGACAATGACGCTGCTCGCGTACGATGTGGACCTCCCCGCGCTCGAGGCCGCCGCTGCGCAGTCCGCGCCCGCTCGGTCTGGCACGGCAGAAGACACCGGCGCCTGTCAAGGTCAAGGTCAGGGTCAGGCCGGTGAAGGGGAGGGCGCAAGCGATGGCACGCCGCCCTTCGTCGCGGCCCTTCTGCACCCGTCCCACCGGCAAGCCACAGCCGCCCAGGTGAACGCCGCCATCCTCACGGCCCAGTCGCACGGGCCCACCCCAAAGCTGCCAAAGCTGCTGCGCATGCTCGCATGGGGCGAGACGCTGCTCGGCGAGCGGGCCGATTTCCCAAAGCTGGAGATGCACTTGAACGGTAGTGGCGGGGCAGAGAAGGAGAGGGAGAAGGAGAAGGATGGGGAGAAGAGCGGAGCAGTCGCAGTACCGTCAGCGGCTGAGGATGTGGCAATGGTCTCGTGAAGCGTCCGGCGCCGGCCGTTTGTCGTTGCGCGACGGTGCAGTGTGCAGTGCTGTCCAGCTGTTGTCTCCTCGCGTGCTGCTAATCATACACCAAGGTCCGCCTTCCGCTCGCGCAGGCAATTATCTCTGTCCCGCTTCGCTCCGCTTGCGATGGACCCATTTTCCCGTGTCGCCATGCCCTCCGTCTCCCTCTCCCTCTCTCCTCTCCGCTCAGTCGGCCGTTTATCGTCACTTCCGCCGCGCCACTCTCCTCCAACTCCGTCACATCTGCGCTCACGCTGATATAATTGACAAGCAAAGCATGCAGACTGACGCACTGATACACAGGCCTGACGTATGCGCTACTCTATGCCTGTCGATTCGGGGCGCCTGCGAGATTGCCAACCCCGCTCATTTGCTCGCCAGCTGGATCAGCCGCCGCACACATGACCAGCGCAAGCAAGCAAGCGGTAAGGCCGGACTTGCTCGTTGTCATCTCCTGCAACCGTGCGCGTCCAACCGCCTGCAAAAGCGAATGCACCGGCTCGGTTGGGCTGACGGCCGACCCGACCGACGTGGCGCTTAGCGGCTAAAACTTGTGGAAGACCTGGCAGAGTATAAAGACGGCACCTTGCTCGCTTAGGATCCTCTCTCCTTCCTTCCTTCCTCCTCCTCCCTCTTCCATCCACCGCTGGATCCCCTCTTCGACAGCTTCCGCCATCCGCCATGCTGATCGACACGGATGCGTCATGACTGGCCCAAAGCTGACTGCAGCACTGACGCGTAGCCCTGCCCGTGGCGCAATTGAGTTCTCCTGCTGCTCCCATCCACACAGCCGTCATCGTCGACGTCTTCGGTCATTTCCGCCATCTGCGCCACTCGCTGCCGGGCGGTAATTTCGGGCAGTACATCCAGAAAGCCTTCTACGGCCAGGGCGGTAGTTTCGACATACCCACCATCCTCGCCGGCGCCAGTGATGGAGCACTCAAGCGCGTTCGGCAGGCGCGTGCAAGATCTGTGAAGATCGTCGATGATGCTACCAAGACCGCGTATCTCGACATCAAAACCTCTTTCTACGAAACGAAGCTCAGCAACCTGGGACAGTCTGTCATGCGAGAGAAGCTCGCGGCAGCCAAGACCGATCCCGAAGTTTTCGCAGCCATGGAGAAAGCCCTGAAGAAGTGTACAACTTGCTACCGCCTTCGCGACAATATTACCGCATTGTGATTCTGCTTGTCCTTGTAAGACGGCACAGCGCCAGTCCCGTCGCGTCGTACTCACCACTGTCCCTCTCTACACGACCGCCAGTGCCAGCCTAAAGGACGTCGAGGACTGGTACCATCAATATGGACCACCTCAGGACAAGGACCTCAAGATCAAAGTTTTGGCGGCGGCGGTGGCACCATCTTCTCGGCCTTCCACCAGCTCGATTCGGTCAGGTTGGAGTAGGGCTGGACCAAGCGGTTCCACAATACGGCCAAGGGGGCGAATGGCCCCGAGGACGGCATTGAAGTCTACGGCCTCAAGTGCCTGGCTATTGACGAGGCGGACCTATTCACCACCTGGCCTGCGGGCGGCATCGACACCGACAAGTTCATTCTGGTCATCACCCTCTAGTCACCACCCTCTAGGACCCGATCTTTGACCCCGTACACATCTACTTCAAGACCATCTCGCTGGCTCGCAGCAAGGCATGTTACGCCAGGCGGGCACTCGAGACCCTCGTCTGTCGTCGAAATGTTCGGGGCGTGCACAGGTTGATCAAGCGCAAGGCGGCCTACGACGGGGCCCGGAGTTTGAGCATGTGAGTTTGACTTTACAAGGTCGTCTGTAAGGTACGTCGAAGCCACAGGCTCACTCGCGTCCTCCGCTACAGCACACCTTCCTTGAAGATGAGATCTCGAAGGCCAATGCCGGCAGTGGGGCCATCACCGAGGCCAGCACGAAGGACTTGCACAATCTGGTCGAGTTCGACTGGATGAGCAAGGCGGACATTAAGCTCGTCAAGAAGGCCAACGACGCCGTTAAGCCGCCCACGGCCTTCAAGGACTTCCTGCAGGAGCCGTCGGGGCATTGGACAATCTGCTTCGTGGAACCGGCGCTCCTGCTCTTCACCATGCAGAGCTTCTGCAGCATGAAGAGCACCCCGAGGTGCCGCGACGGCAGTAGCACCATCTTTTTCTTTCCCATCCGGTGCGTGCCAACTTGGTGCTCTCGCCTGATCGCAGGCTCGACTGCGCAAGATACTGAATACCGCCCTCGTTCACTTCCCGGAGTCCTGTTCCTGGAGGGCTCGCAAGAGGATGGCGGAGCCTACACCACCAAGGCAGCTCGTCGCTGCTGACCAGTTTTTCAAAGAGCGCGACAACCGAAAGGTGGCCGTAGCCCTCCTGCGAAGCCAGCTTGACGAAGCCATGAACACCCAAGGCAAACGCCTCGTCTCCGTTATACTACTCGCCGCGCTCCTCCGCGACGTCTGCAAAAATGGAGACTTCTTCACACCGATACGGCTACCGCTATGGCCTTTCAAGCACGAGCCAGATTCCCGGTGCGTGCCAATCTTGAGAAGTTGGTCACCGATGGCATCCGCTGATGCACATGCGCGCATTCGCCGCTCACTGGCGCTGCACGGCACCCGGACGGTGCGACCGCTTGCCCGTGTCGACGGGTCGGGAGGATCAATGCGATGCGACGCAAAGTGATGTTACCGGGAGGAAGCGAGAAGGGCGACAGGACCAGGAGGTGCATCAGAGCCCCATTGATAGGGGAGTAGGAAATACGGGGAGTGCGGTGGTGACTGACTGGCCATAGAGGGTCCGGTGCCTGGAGAGGCGTTCTCCTCCTCGTTAAGGACCTTGTCAGCTCGCTGCTGCGGACATGTAGTAGGATGCGCGACGAGAGAGCGTGAGAGAAGAAGAACGATCGATCTGCGTTGGGAGAATGCGCGCCTTGCTCTGTCTTCTCCTTGCGAGGCGCGTCTGTCTGGAACGGGCCACCGCGCCGCGCTCTGCGAGTGTCAGCGATGCTAGCTCCCCTTGCCTTGCGTGGGGCCTTTCCACGCGAGCTCGAAGTGTCTGTGAAAGAGCTGGAGCTGGGATTGGAGGGGGGACGTGCGGACCCCGCTTGGGTGCAATCAAGCGCGTGTTGTGGATACATGTCAGCTGGACGCGGACGCTCCCAGCTCTCAGCTCTCAGCTCGGCGCATCGCGCAGTCAGTGACAGCCATCAGTAGGTCTCTGAAGTTGCGTTTGCATGCATGCATGGGCTATATGGATATGCTTGTGTGATGGGTGCCCGCCAGCCTCTTCGCCTCTTCGCCTCTGCCGTTTGGGCGCCTCTCCCCTCCTTCGCCCCTAGGCAGGCCTCCCTCGGCCGCCTCCACCTCAGGCTTTTTCCCCTTTCCTTTCTCCTGCTCGACGATCCATCCTCACAACGGATATCACACTGCACGCACACGCTCCATCCTCATCATGAGCACCACCGAGATTCCCGCATTCAAGCTCGTCCTCGTCGGCGACGGTGGAACGGGTGCGTAGTCGTAGTCGTGTCGTGGTGGTGCCTGCCTGCCTGCCTGCCGCGAAGGACCGGGAACGCCATGGCAATGGCAAAGGCGGGCACCCAACAGGGACGACAACGACACTGGATGAGGCTGATGATCTTGGTATGCGTGTGACCTCAGGCAAGACGACGTTCGTCAAGCGTCACTTGACGGGAGAGTTTGAGAAGAAGTGTGAGTGCGGCGCACCATATCACATATACAGAAAGGGCACTGCACTGACGTGTTGGCTCTGCCCTGCCCTGCATCCTGATCAGACATCGGTCAGTGTCTCCTGCCCTTTGCAGAGCAATGCACGTCTCCTTGCGCGCTATAGATGCTCATCGTCCTGTGCTCCTTCGCCCCCGTGCCCATCCATGTCCGCTTGATGGCCGCACTCGCCCCTCGACCCGTCATCTGTGCTCGACCGCCATCGACAAACTGAAAACCCGCATGGACTTGCTCGCAACAGCCACTCTCGGTGTCGAGGTGCACCCCCTCCGGTGCGTGCAGTCTTGCGTTGCGGCCGCTAATCCAGCCCAGCAAGCAGCAGGCAGCAAGGGCGATCTGGGCCGTACGACCATGCTCACTCATCAATTTGCCCCTCTCCCCCCTCCCACACAGCTTCCACACCAACTTTGGCGAAATCATTTTCAACTGCTGGGACACGGCTGGCCAGGAGAAGTTTGGCGGCCTGCGAGACGGCTACTACATTCAGGGGCAGGCCGGCATCATCATGTTTGACGTCACGTCCAAGATCACATACAAGAACGTGCCCAACTGGCACAGAGACCTCGAACGCGTCTGCGAGAACATTCCCATCGTCCTCTGCGGAAACAAGGTCGACGTCAAGGTGGGTGGCCGCCCTCGCATCCTGCAGCGCAGGAGAGAAGCACTCAAGCCAAGCGAGCGATGGACGGCATCAGCCAGGGGACCCCAGGGCAGGCGAGCTGACGCCTGCAATCCCATCATCAACTTTCACCCTTTGCTTTCTTTGTGGGCGGCACCTGCGTCGTCCTCTCCCGCACGCACACACGCGCACACGCTACACGTTCCCAGGAGCGAAAAGTAAAGACGGGCGCCGTGACGTTCCACCGCAAAAAGAACCTGCAGTACTTTGAAATCTCTGCAAAGTCCAACTACAACTTTGAGAAGCCTTTCCTCTGGCTCGCGCGCAAGCTCGGCGGGTGCGTGTCATGGCGAGGCGAGGCGTGGCCTGGCCTGGCCTGGCGCTTCCCCTTATGCCTGCCCTGCCCCAGCCCCAGTGTCAACCCGGCTGACAATGCTCGTCAACTTCATTGCGGATGGCAGGAACCCGGCACTCGAGTTTGTTGCAGCGCCCGCGCTCGCCCCGCCCGAGGTCGAGATCGACCAGAACCTCCTCGCGCAGTACCAGCAGGAGCTCGACGCCGCCGCCGCCGCGCCGCTGCCTGACGAGGAGGACACGGACATCTAGAGACGAGAAGAGAAGCAGGGGCGCCCGATGCTTTCTTTCGGACGCGCCTTGCCCCATCGGGGGACTCTGCTGCCGCCCGCTCGGCCAGCTGCCTCCCCATATCGGTCGCCAGGCTGGGTACTCGCTGGCGGATAGATCCTGTCCGCGCGTTCCCCTGCTAGTTGTAGATGCCATGCCTTTCCAACTCACTCTTAACGAATGCAATAAACACCCAAGGAGTGCGATGCTCCGTCACATGAGATGCCTGGATACGCTCCCGCTGGACCTTGTCGCTTCTGGCGCCCGCGGGTCGATATGACAGCCCCTTTGCTGCTGTCCGTCGAATGCGAAGCCATAACTTCTGCTCTCGTCCAATTGGTCATACACGAGTGACAATAATGCATGAGCGCGGTACTCTCATCTAGCCATACATAGTCTGTCTGCAGTGCGCGCTCCAACCTCGGGTGTCATCCGGGAGGGGATCCCTTTCTCATCCGACGAACTCGCCGGACTGCACGGTTGCCAGCTGACGCGGCGCAGCCTCACACAGTCGACATGTCCTCTGCTGCGAAAGCGCTCAAAGAAGCGGTGCGCAAGGTCCCGGCCCACCACCTCTGCCCCGCTTCCGGAACGAAAAGCTGATCAAGAGCCCCGCCGCTGCCCGCGACACCACACCGGATGGCCTGGACGCACCACTGACGACAATGTGTATAATGCATCCCTCTCTCTGGCCCCCTGCATACACGCAGGGCAACGCGGCGTTCCGTCAGGCGAAGTACGACGAGGCTGTGGCCCTCTACACCGAGGCGATGCGGAAGGATCCGAGCGAGTCGACGTACCCTCTGAACCGGTGCATGGCGCACTTGAAGCTCCAGAAGTGAGTGCGTCAATGTCAACGCGCGAGGGAGCGCACGAGGCACACCGCGCCGCGCCAGCCCAGCACCAGACAGAGTATGGGTGCTGACGCGAGCTGCGATTGCAATACAACCGCGCAGGTACGCAGAGGCCGAACGCGATGCGACAAAGAGCCTCGGCCTCCTCCCCGCCGGTAATCCAAAGGCCCTGTTCCGACGTGGGCTGGCGCGAAGAGCACTCGGGCGCATCGAGCCGGCGCGAGCAGGTAAGCCGCGTCCTTCCCTTCGTGTTTCGCTACGGAGCGCGTGAGACACGATACGCACTCGCTTAGACGGGGTTCCCCATACACCGCGCGCGAATGCAGACTTCGAAGCGGCACTGAAAGAGGAGCCAGGGAATGCGGCTGTCCGCGCGGGGCTTGACGCTCTTGCGACAGCAACGCAACCAGCAGAGCCAAAGCCGCGTGTTGTTGAGGACGCACAAACGACAAATGTGAGCTACGTGCGAGCACAAGCAACGCCTCGGAGCTTAACGGACTATCGCGCATAGTCTCCCGTTCTGCAGAATGCCACAAGGAGTGACACGCCGGTCTCCGCCTCACAAGCGCCGGCACAAGCCGCATCGTCCGCGAAGCGAGACACGTCAAGCGCGCAGAACGGCACACAACCAAAGTCCGATCTGCAAAAGAGAGCAGAGCAGCCCACACCTGCACCGGCCATGCCGGAGGCGCAGCAGCGCCGTTCAGCAGCCTTGAAAGCCGCAATCACACCTCAGAAAAGCCGGAAAACGAATGTGGATAACGGCGAAGGGACCAGCCTATTGTCGGAAGTCTCGACGCGGCGGCTGGACAAGGAGAACACTCTGTCGGCTGCTACCGCTGCACCTGCGTCAAAGAAGGACTATAGGTCGCTGAGACAGGCGCGAGACGAGCGGTTGCGCCCGCGGCGAGCTGCGAGCCCGGCCCTGTCTGAGCAGGCTCTTACGGGTGCTGGTGCTGGTGCAGAGGAAACGGCAGCGGAACGGCAGACGCCCGTCCCGGTCCCGGTACCGGACTCGCACTCTGCTCGCGCTGCAGGAGGCACAGGCATCGTTCCCGCGGCACTGAAACCGCAGCTTCCGACCGTCTCTCCGCCTCGCACGCTCTACGAGTTCGAGAAGCGATGGAACGATCGTGCCGACAATTCGGCTCGGATGGCTCTCTTACAGGTAAGTCTGCATTGCGTCTTCCTCCTCTCGCGCTTGTCGAGCTCTGCGCCGCTGGCAACCTCTCTCCTCAATGGCCCTATACTGAATCTCTTCAATCTGCTTTACCCCACCCCGGCCGTTCCGTGTTCCGTTATCCCAGTCCATCGATGCGCACCATGTCGATCTCCCGGAACTGGCCCAGCAGAATCTGTCGCCCGAGCTCGTCGACGGCGTCATCCGCTGCCTGGCGCAAAAGTGAGTGCGGAGCTGCGTTGGAGTATAGGGGCAGACTCGCGCACGCAATGTCTCTGAAAGAAGGGCCCATCCGCTGACTTGAAATTTGACTCCTTGGCCGCGCCAGCCTGTCCAGCTCGCCGAACCTGCAAAGTACGGCCGCGTCCCTGCTCGACGGCTTCTCGCGCTGCGCGAGATTCGACTTTGTCTCGATGCTTTGCGGCGAGACTGGCTGTGAGTGCCCTAATGCGCACCGACCTGGCGCGGGTCGCGTGCTGGTGGACTCTGCATCTGACTGACGTCGATCATACTGTGTGACACGAAGTGCTGCCGTTACTTCTCGACAAGGCAGATCCCGCACAGAAAGAGATACTGCAGAGATGGGGCATGTAGCGATGTGCATTAAGCGGCGGGACTCTTGAAAAGCCTAGAATGCTGAAAGCCCGAATGTGCCGTGGTCGTACATGCCCGAATGCATGGTTGTACTGGGTATACTGCTGTAGATGGTTATTGGAAGCATCTGTGCGTGCGGTATACGAGTACGCTGTATCCTGCGAACAAGCCTCTGGCATACAAAGGGTCAGCCTTCAGCGATCACAATGAGCGAGATGAGCGCTTCGCCAGGACCCACCGAGCCTCTGCGAGTCGTGAGCGCGTAGACTAATCCGTCTGCATCGTGCCAGATACACGCTCCTCGGGCACGCCCCCGACCCTGCACTCATTGCCCGGGCAGCAGCCTCTTGAGGTGCCTCCTCTGCCCCGGCGTCGCATATGCCGTCTGCCCCAGGCGTGTGAGCCTGGTCGAGGAGAGCGTGACGTTGAGATGGCGCTTCCCTGGTCTGCCTCGCTTGTACTGCCCGCTGGGCATTGGCGTCCACCGCTTTGCTGTTCCTTTCTGCAGAGGAGCGAGGCGAAACGCATACATGCACGCGCGGTATTCCGTTCGGGTTCAGCTTGAAAAAGGTCCGACGGTCCGACGATAACGCAGCACAGCCCGCAGGCCACACGCACATGCGTCTTGATCTTTATGCGGACGCTCCCCGAGCTTGCAGCTGACGCGCTGAAGCTGCGCATCCGTTGCGATTGCTGCAGACGCAGCATGGATGTCAGAGTGCTCGAGGTCGAGGTTGATGCGACGGGGCTACTAGCGGGAGCATGGCGGCAGGTGCAGCTCGGACGCGACGATGAGACTGCGAGCCTGCTGAAGGAGCGAAGGAGCGATGTCATGCTGGATCGGATCCTGCTATGCCACTGGCTGATCAAACGTGTTGGCGTGCTCCCAACGAGGTCCTCTCCTCGCCTCGCCTCGCCTCGCCTCGATCACCTCCGCCCTGTCTGAGGCGGATGGACGGATGGACGGAGCTCTTTCTTCTTTGCGCACGCACACGCACACATTTGCAGTATCGCAACATACACAAATATATATACAGAGCCGTCACGCCCAAAGCCATCTCCCTATCCCCCGATTTTGCGCGACTATCCTTCTCCACGCGCAGATCGCGCCCGATGATGTCCGAGCCAACACCTACGAACAACGGCGATGTGCAGCCAACCGCAAAGGCTTGGGTCGTGCTCCTCACCCGCTCAAACTACCTCGCGGCGACTGTGCTCCTGCACTACTCGCTCCGGCGCGTAAAGTCCAAGTACCCGCTGCACGTCCTCGTCACGCCCACCCTGCCAGAATCGGCCAAGCAGACGCTCGAGGATGCTGGGTGCAGCCTCATCAACGTCGATGTCCTCCGCCCTCAGGTAGAGGTCTCGGTTGTCGCCGAGCGATTCGCAGACACGTGGGACAAGCTGCGCGCCTTTGGGCTAGAAGGGTTCGATGTGGGTGGGCTTGCCGCTCAGCTCGTTGCCCTCGCCGCGCCTGCCTGACACTCCAATCCTGTGATATGACCGACTGTCTGTGCGATCAGCGCGTCTGCATGCTCGACGCCGACATGCTCGTCTTCCAGAACATGGACGAGCTGCTCGACGACGATCTGCCCCGCGACTGGATCGCTGCGAACCACGCCTGCACCTGCAATTGGAGCCGAGACAAATGGGCACTGGACGACTGGTGTGTGCCAGCGATCTGTGCTGAACTCTCCTCACCCTGCTCGGCTGATTGTCTGGTTCCCCGGCCGCCACTGCCACCAGGCGCCCCTGGAACTGCGCGTGGACATACGCACAGCAGACGGGGAAGAACACGCCAGTCAAGCCCGAATCGCGCGAAACGCACCAAATGCTCAACTCGGGACTCGTCGTTCTCCACCCTTCGCCCGCCCTCATGCAGAACATGATTGACTACTTGCAGACTTCGCCGCTGGTCAAGACGTTCAGCTTTCCTGACCAGGACTTTATCACAAACTACTTCCGCGGGCGGTGGCGGAATGGTGAGGGCTCTCTTCTACTTCCTGAAGCGAGATGCGGGCGTACAGAGATACTGACTGGGCTCACAATGGAATGACAAAGTCGGCTGGTCGTACAACGCCATCAAGACGGCTCGGTACTGGCACCCGCTTCTGTGGACAGACGGCGGTGTGCGCAACCTGCACTACATTGTGGCCAAGCCGTGGATGACGCCAGTGGAGAAGTGGACGGCATTCGAAGGGGACGACCGCGCGACGCACGGGTGGTGGTGGCACATGTGGTACGAGTACAAGGCGCGCTCAGACACGCCCGCAGCAGTGGTGCAGGAGTGTGAGAGGAACATGCTCGGCGAGGGAGTGGGCGTGGGGGAGGTGCAGAGCTGGGAGGAGAGTGTGGAGCAGGAGAAGAATGGGAAGAAGAGGGATGATCCATGGCCGCCGGGCAAACCTTGGAACGTCAACGTCGATGGGGTGGAGTGGTAGACTTTCAATAGACTGTCCCTGTAGAACCAGGATCGTACCCACGCTCGCTTAGCGAACGTGCGGTGAAGAGGACCTGGGAGCCTCCTCGTTGCATCTCCGCTCGCCGCTCTTCCCTAGGTGACGACTCTGCCAATATGCTGTCAAATCAAGCCAGCAGCGCATTCATCCGCGCCAATCAGCTGTACAGGCAGGCCTCCTCATCGACAAAGCCGCGAGCGCCCGATGAGCAATTGCGGCGGCGCAGCTTGCTGCAGAGCTACAAAGGTGAAAGATCCCGCGCCGTGTCCTTTTACGAAGCTGACGCGGCCGCTCATGACGACTCGACATGACATGTCGGCTCAGTTCTCTCGCCAAACACGCGGCTGGCCCTCTCTTTCGGTCTCCTCGCGTTCGCATACCTCGGCCTCAAGCTCTCGGACAAGCTGCAGGACGAGTACCCGGACGAGCAGCACATGCCCTCCCTGCGCACGGCTGGGGCGACGACTGCGATGACCGGTACAGCCCCCTCGTTGACCGCATCGAAGACAGCGGAGGAGAAGAGCGAGAGGCTCATATAGCCCAAGCGGATGGTGCGTATAGTCGAGCAGCACATGTCCATGTCCTCTGTGACATCCACGCACGATCCCGACGGCAATGCAACGCATCGAGTGCGCGGGTTTAGGCGCTGAGAGCCTGCTTCGTCTGGCCATAGTCTTGAGCGCCGCTCTACCCTCGCTCTAGCTGGCCTAAGCCGTGCAGGTCACGACTTGTTCGAGCGATGGCCTCGGTTCGACGGCTAGAAGGAACAGTCGGACAAACTCGTCTCGCTAGTACGCGCTAGCAACGAATGATCTACGTAGAGGCGCTGAAAAGGTCGTGCGAAGCCTCGCACTCTGTCACGCCCGGCTGTTCAGGAGCTAGGGCGAAAGGGTCGTAAGCCGCGACTGCGCAGAAATGCCAGACAAACACTACAGAAGGGATAGATAGGAGGTTGGCGACCGGTGCGGATGCAATCAGATTCATCCCGATAGTCAGCGCGCAAAATCCGAGAGGAGCACAAGCGGGTTTGTATTTGTACGACATTCTGGCCCCGAAGTCCTGGCTTGAGGCCGATACCGACACTACTAAGGCGGACCATGTACCTGCGCTGCGAGAAGGATATACCCATGCAGTCTACTTCCTGTAGCCCGCGCCGGCCTCTTTCGCGCCGCCCAGTCCAGCCGCATGCTGCGTGGCCGCCTGGATGCACCGGGCCATTGTGCTCCGGACTTTGCCGTCTTCGAGGGTGAGCAAGCCGGCAATGGTGCAGCCGCCGGGGGTGGTGACGCTGTCCTTGATGGCTGCGGGGTGCGAGCCCGACTGCAGGACCATCCGCGCGGCGCCTTGCATGGCTGCGATCGGCGACGGAGACGGGTAAGCACGGGTGTAGATAGACCTGCGCACCTGCGACTCCCGAATGTACTGCTGTTGAAAGGGGGCGACTCACTCTGTGCAGCAAGCTCGAGCGCCTCGTTTCGCGGCAGGCCCATCATGACGCCTCCGTCGGCCATTGCCTCGAGGACCAAGCAGGCGAATGCGGGCCCGCTCCCACTCAACGCCGTGCACGCGTCAAAGTGTTTTTCGTCGAGGAAGCGATGCCGCCCGATGGGGCTGAAGAGCTGCGTCAGGATGTTGCGGTCCATGGTGGCGTTCTGGGAGGACGGAGAAGGCGGCGTGATGATGGTCATTCCTTCGCGGATCTGCGCAGCGGGAGAGACGGGCGATCTTAAGTCAGCTTGAGTGCTCCTGGTATAAATCGCCATGGTGTGGGAGAGGCGACTGCACACCTTGCAGGGAGTGTTTGGCATTGCCCGTACGACACGCGTGGAAGATGGAGACCAGCTCTTGAGCTGGTTGATGGTCGTGCCGGCGAGGATAGAGATGAGAAGCTTGCTCTCGAGCGCGCTCTGCATGCCCTCTTCGGTGAGGATAGCATGAGCCAGTTGGGGCTTGCAGCTGCACGATGGCGCACCATCAGCAAGCAGCTCCCAAGCCTCGAGGTGCGCGCAGATTGCTCTCCGCACCACGCACCAGAGGAGAACGACATCCGCCTGCTGCACGGCGTCCACGTTCTTGGCCGCGAGCACCTTGACAGCCTGGCCGCCCTGCATGCTCCTGAATGTCTTTGTGAGCTTTCGCGCGCTCTCTTCGCGGGCGACCGTCGCAATGTAGGCGTTGGGCAGGTAGTCGAGATCCGGACTGAGGACCTGCGAACTCTCGAGGGATCCAGCTTCTTCGCCATTGCCGTTGCCATTGCCATTGCCGTTGCCGTTGCCATTGCTGCCATTGCTATCCGCCTCGGCGGCGGCGTGCAGCTCTGCGCTGCTGCTGAGGACGCCCGACAGGACGGCAATGCCCATTGTGCCGCATCCGAGCACGGCCAGAGTGTATGGCATGTCTGTCGGTATATATTGTGTGTATCTGATCCGATATTGGCAGGACGCAGAAGCACCTCGGCGGCCTGCCAGCTCGACACATCTATTGTATCCCTCTCTTCCTGCGACCAACACGCCGTCTCCGGATATTGAGTATGAGTATGCAGACAACGACATCGGCGACGATGGCGATGGCGACGGGCAGCAATGGCAATCCGTCGCCATCCTCCCTGCAGCAGGTCCTCGCCGACAATTTCAGGGAGGAAGGAGCAGCTCAGCGCGTCGTGGCCAGGACGGGAGGATTCGGTAGGGCGGGGCAGGCACAGCGAGCTCAGGCGCAGATGCGGACGGTGATGCTGATTTCAATGCTGTACCAACATACAGCCCTCGCTGGAGCCCTGTCCGGTGCCACCATTGCCGCATGGAGGTTCGCCCCGGCCATCCCAGCCGCCTTCCACTCATCCCTGTCCACAGCCAGCACCGCTTTCGTCTTCTTCTGTGCGTCCGCGTCCAGTCTCTAGGCCCATCTCAGGGCGTCCTCCAGCCACTGAGGTTTCGGCTCCGCTCTGCCTCCTTGTCCGCTTGGGATTCTTCCGCTCCCCTAACGCCTTACGCAGCCCTGCGCGAGTACCTGGCTGTGCCTACGCTCGAGCACCTGCGCACGACAAGCACACACGCTAGCAAGCCCTCGCTCCACCTCAAGAACATGCTCGAATCCTCTTCTGCCGGTGCAGCAACGGGCGCCGGGTTCGCAACCTACCATTACGGCTTGTCGCGCCGCATCGTCTCGGGCGGCTTCACGTTCGGCCTGTTCGCCCTCCTCGGCCAGCTCGGGTTCAACGAGCTCAACCTCGCACGGATACGCTACATCCAGAAGCGCAGTCAGAGAGAGACGGAGCTCGGCACCGTCAAATTGCAGGCCGGCCCGCCGAAGCCTCCGCTGTACCAGCGCGTCACCGAGTCGTTCTTCTCGGTCGCACCCATTCGCAGAGTCTCCAATGAGGAGTACGCCGAGACCATCAGGGTGAAAATCAGCAAAACCAGAGACGAGCTCGCCGTCGTCAACGACCAGGTGAACGACATTGAGAAGCGATTGCAGGAACTGCGCGCTGCCAGCGATCAGCACGAGCGACAGGTGTGAACGAGGCACCGAGGTGCGCAGAGGCAAGGCGATCATCAAGGCAAGCACGACCATTGCGGCACGGCTACACTTCACTGCCAGACAACAGACGCCCACTACCCGCCATCACGCACTGCCGGATATGCCAAGACACGACCACTGCAGGAACCCACTTTACTTCAGACGAATCGCGGGATTGGTGCAGGTCAAGCCGCATCGTCCTATCCGCACCCGCACCCGCACCCGCCGCCGCGTCTTCGCTGGCATCAGGCCAAAGCCTCCAGCACGCCCAGCGCCCGCTTCGCCGCGTGTTGCAGCGCCTCCTCGGCCGGCAGCTCGGGCTTCCGTCCAACGACGCCCCGGACGACGGCCTTGCACTCGTTCAGCCTGAGCCGTTTCCTCGCCGCCGCATTGTCCTCCTGCGCGAGCGGCGGGCTCCGTATCATGCCCTCGAGGAGCGCGAGCGCGTTTCCTGCGAGCTCGGCCGGCATGTTGGCGGCCGTGATGCTGTATTCGGTCAGCCAACGGATCAGGATGTCGAGCGCGCTCGGCGGGGCGGAGCGCGTCATGAGCGACGGGGCGCGCGAGTTGGGCGTCGAGGGAGAGAGCTGCGTATTGCTCGTAAAGCCGTTGGTCCGCCTCGGCAGAGGTCGAGGCCGGCCGCCTGGTTGCGCCGGGCTCGACGGATCTCCAGCAGCAGCGGGCAGGCCCGCTGCGCCAGTCATAGGCGGTGGCGAGTGTAGGGTCTCGTGCACAGTAGTCACCGCTTGCAGCGTGACGGTAGCTGGTGAATGGCACAATTCAGCTCTGTTCTTACACGATGAGACAGATCGACAAGCTCACCTCCGGGTTCCGTTGTACTGAGCAGAGTTAAAGCCACAATCGCCTCATTGACCAAGACCGGGTACTTCTCGCCCGTGCGCAGCATCTCGCTGATCGCCTCAGCCATCTTGTCGCTCTTCTCCAAGATGGCTCTCGCGCGGGACTTGGCGATCCCCGTCTCGAGGCCGCCGAGCGCTGAGGGCGTGACGGGGGACGCAATGGATCTGGCCGAGTAGAGAGACCGAATGACATTGACAAGAAGCCGGGTCGCCTCGCTTTTCAGACGCACGTCACTTGTGCGCGCGATGAGGTCGAGGACAACGTCAAGCGGCCCATTGCCCGATGCCGCGCCGCCATTCGCATTTGCGTTGGCGGGGGACAGGCTGATGACGTTCGTCTGTCCGGGAGCCACAGCAGGCAAGACAACCTTGAGTGCGCTTGCAACGTTGCCGGCACAGAGGTGCTTCAGTATGCCGATGCTCGCGTTCTGCAGCGGGACCACCATGTCGAGCGTCGGGCGCAACAGAGCTAAGCATGGCTCAATAACGCCTGCATCGCTGAGAAGCTGCTTGTTGGCTCCGGGTATCGCCAAGTTCTTGATCAGGCCAGTGATGCCATGCAGGACTTGCGTAGCCTCTCCCGAACGTGTGGTCGGTGGCGGTGGAGATGCAGAATAGGCCTGCAGCAGGACAGCGAGCGGTTCCGCTAAAGCATGATCATGTGCCAGCTGAACGCAATATGACTCTGTCCGCCCGAATCGCCGCGAATCAGTCTTCATCGCGCCAATCACTCTCGGAGACAAGGAGACTTACCTTTGCGCGCCAGGTTGGCAAGCATCGTACTGCCTGTGATGATGAGATCTGTCCTGCCGCTCCTTATCCAGGCTGTGCACCTTGGCAGCAAGGCGCTTGCTCCTGTCCGTGCTCCTGAAACCGCCTCAAAAGCAGCATGCATCACGCGGTCGTTTGACGACACTGCAATCACAATCCGTGCCACCTCGGCCTTGACAGTGCTGACAGACTTCTCCACATCCAGCACTTCTCCCTCGTCATCATCCTCCTCGTCCTCCTGTCTCCTACTCTGCATCTGCTGCCCCTTCGCAGCTGCTCGTTCTGCATCCTCCTGCGCTAACGGCAGCCAAGCGGGCAACAGATCCGCATGTTCGACAAAATCGAGCATCTGGTCCAGAAGGCTTTGATCGGCTGTCGCTGAGGAGGACGATGGCGGGAACGCTAACAGTTCTTGGAAGGCTTCATCCTTATAGGCAATGGATTCCAAGATCTCGGTGGCTGCGCGCATGATGCTGAGGTCGGCCGCGAGAAGCGTCCGAGTCGCATCTGCTGGCAGAGATGCGGAAAGCCCGGACGACCGGTCGAAATCCGGAGTGCCGGGTAGCGGGAGGGCAAGTATCGCACCGGAGAGGTTCTTTGCTACAGTTGTTGACAGCCGCTCTGACGCGTGGCAGGTGACACCAGCATCAGAATGCGGCGCGACCAGGTCCGCAGACAGGCTGGCGAGACCGCTTACCTTCGCCTGCCAAAAGTTCCTGGAGCAGTTTTGTAGCCCACTCTACAATGGTAGCTCGTGCGAGCGTGTCGGTCTGCATGGGCCAGACGCCGACTCTGTGCACGGACAGCATGCCGGAGATGCCATCTGCTACTTTGGCGTCCAGCAGGATCCTGCGGATATCGGCTGCACAAGGTTGCCAGCCTCAGCACATGACTCCTGCGCATCCGCTGATATGCGAGCCCGAGGCGGGCGGCTCACGCGTGTCTATTGTCAGGTTGAGGAGAGCGCCTGTTGCGGCTTTCAGGGCCAGGACCTGGTCGGACGCCAACGAGCATGGTGGAGCAGCGGCGAGGACGGCCTGCAAGAAGCGGTAGACCCTCTGCGGCACGTCTGCCACTCTGCACTTTGTCCTGTTCGCAGCTGGGGGGCGCAGTGAAAGCCAGCGTCGGTGATACAGGGATACGGTCAGTGCTCCGGCCCGCATGACGCCGGCCAGCTGGTTGCGCCCTTCTAAAAAAGCATGGCTCACGGTGGTCGAGGACGATATTGCCAATGACTCGGCAGCACTGCGTCATGCACGGGAGAGCAGCAGGCGTCCCGAGACCTATCTGGAGGAGCTGCCCGCAGACGGGGATGAGCTGCCCTTGGGCCCACATTGTCCTGGCGGGTCCTGACGACGCACAGCTAGCTCGCATCAGCAGTGATGGACTGAACTGAAAGCACCGTGACTGCAGCTGCGCACCGCTCCGCAAGCTGTCTGCGCATCTCTGCGCCAGCCCTGCTGTGCGCTCCCAGTCAATGTCGCCGCCTTCGTTGCCGTCCTCGAGGTGGAGCTCGCCGATGATGCGCCCGGACAGCTCCTCAACCGCCGCAGCCGTATCGCGGTCGCTCAGGTCGCTACTACTGCTCTTCATGCCGCAAATGCGTGACAAGGCGAAAAGCGCGTGGCTCTCACGGCTCTGAAGGGGTACTGCCAGTCGGAGACAGCGAGAGAGCTCTCCGAGAGAAAGACGTCCGGAGTTCGGATTTATTAGGGTGGCCGCCTTCGCCAAGAGAGTGCTGTTAACGCAACAAAGCTCTAGGCGCAAGTCTAGATTACTACAATAACACTGCTCGGGAGGTGGCCTCTACACACATTGGCCCCGATGCCCGTCTCTAAGGAACCCAAAGGTGCGCCCGCCCGCGACATGGACATGGACATGGACATGTGGCGGCGAGTGGAGAAAGAACGAGCTCGAGGCTCTTTAGACGTTGAGGTGTGTCGTAAGATGGCAGAGAGAGGAAGCCGAAGACCCGTGAATGGTGTCGAAAAAGGTTCTACTTCTTGGCGGCTCCGCACAGGAGGAACTTGTGGATGCTCCAGAGCTGCGAGATGCATCGAAGAGCGCATGTTAGCAAACTGTCCTATCTGTCAGATGTTCCTAGGTCTTGAATGCTCACATTCAAGAAATTGACTGCCAGCATTGGCATGAAATTGTACCATCCCGTCAAGCCCTGGGGAATCCGGACCCCCATGCCGACGAAGAGGGAGATCTGCATGGCTGCTGTCCAGATAATGGCTGTTCGGCGCATGTTGCGGTACTTTGTGCTCTTGTGCGCTCTGCTGTCGCCGGACGGGACCCAGGCAAGGGAAGTGCCGAGCATCTTGTCTTTGATGGCGGAAAGGTGCGCGAATGCTATTGACGGACAGCATGGATGAGCTACTGGAACCGCTTCATGAGGCATGTGCTTGCAATGCGCTGACTCACCCTGGATGGCCTTGACCCATGCATTCTCGTTGCCAGACTTTGCTCGGCTCCACCAGTTGTAGACCAAAGTAGAATTGATCAAGGAGGGGATGACGAAGGCGAGGTTGTACCAGATGAGTTGTCGAGGGGCCGCCCAGATCAGAAGAATACCAGGAAGGGGATTGACAAACTGCGCGACAGCTGTGGCGCTGTAGTACACTGCGAGACGCGAATGAGGGTCAGTACTGTAGCTACGCGAAGCCTGGCACGACTTTCATACACTCACTCATACCGCTCGAGAAGCACATCTTCTGGATGGGCGTCAGAGAGGAGCGCCAGAATTCCGGATTGCAGAACAAGGTTGTTGAGCCAGTGCACCATCGATTTTGCTGGGAGAAGAAGGCTTTGCAGGTATCGGGGCAGATGCCAAGGGCGAGGTTGATTGGCATGTACTTGACTCTCCATCCTCGCGTCATGGCAAAGAAACCAGTGTGCACGTCCTCCGAGTGACCAATCTCTGCCGTACCTCCAGTCTCGACAAGAGCCTCGCGGCGGTAGATGGCGCAAGAGCCGACGCAGATGGGCGCTCCCCATCGGTCTCGGTTGACCTGGACGTATCGGTAGAAGAGTTCCTGAGTTGCACCGGCGCCCCTCTCGACCCAGCTCTGCTCCTTGACCACGCGGAAGAATTGGGGAGTCTGAAGGATAGCGTAGTTCGGGTTGGCCAGATGTTCGGGGATGGACTCTAGGAGGAAGTCCTCGCGTGGGCTAGTGATGGTAATACGGTGTCAGTAAACCGCAGGATGTATAGGGCCTGAATGAACGGGTTCCGACGTACCAGAAGTCGGCGTCAAAGATGACAAAAAACTCGCCCTCAGTCCGAGTAAAAGCGTAGCGCAGGTTTCCTGCCTTCTTGAGATAAGGTCGGTTGTCGCGGCAAATGTAGTTGAAACCGAACTCCTCGGCGGCCTGCTTCACCTCGTCGAGCGCTCCATCATCCAGCACGTAGACCTTCAACTTGCCAGCAGGGTACTTGAGGGCTTGGACGTATTTGTAAGTATTGCGAATGATGTCCATCGGCTCTTTGCAGCAGGGCAGGTAAATGTCTACGGTCGGAGCGGTGTCGTCGGTGATAGGGAAGTCCTCCAGCACCTTGAGATGGGTCTTGTAGTCGAAATCCTTGCCGGTGAGACCGACAAAGTAGGAAATGGAGAGGTAGATCTGCAGGAAGCCGGCAATGACACCGAACCAGTAGAAAGCGGGATTGGCCTGAACGAAGAGCCAAAGACCAGCTGCGAGAGCGAGGAACGAGAAGACTCCGGTGCTGAAGAGGAGCTTGCGGTTAGAGTCCAGGTAGGACAGCTTCTCCGTGTCGGTAGGAGGGCTCGGCAGAACGAGGGGCATATCGGGATCCTGAGACAGGTTGAGCGTCGACCAGGTCTCCCAGGCCGCCTGCTTCGCCTCAATGAAGCTACGTATGCGCGAAGTGGGCTTGACAGCAGCAGCTGCAGCAACCGGCTTGGGCAGTCCATCCTCCTCTTCTTTCTCCGCCTTTTCTGCAACGACAGCCGGGCCGACTTCCTCCTCGAGGCGGACGACTGCGACTTCAGGCTCGAGCCGCGCCTGAGCTCCGAGAGTCTCGAGAGGCTCCGAGGTCTTTTCGATGAGCTCGACCGGCTGCGGCACGACAGCAGGAGCAGGGATGTACGTCTCGAGTCTATTCTGGAACTCGATCGATTTGAGGTTTGCCGTAATCTCATCGGGCGATGCAAGGACAACCGAGTCCTGCGAGCCTGGAGAAGGCAGATCATCGACCTGCACTTGCGTGTCGGAGGAGGAGGAGCGAGTCGAGATAATGGGCGCAGGAATAGTGATGACAGTTGGGGTGACCTGCTGCTGCTTTGCCTGCCAGTCGCTGACGCGCTTGAGAGGGTCGACTTTGATCTCCTCCGCAGGGATAGCTGCCTCCTCATCCACTGGTCGGTTCTCCCCGAAGGAGCTGAAGAAGCCGGACTTGAAGACAGGCCGCTCAGCACCTCGGAAAGACTTCCTCGAAGTCGGATAATTATCCGTGAACTGGACCTGGGAGCCATCGTCCGAGTTGGAGCCGACGGTCATCGCCGAGTCGGTACTGCGGAATCGAGCCCGGTCCTGTGTATGGATCCGAAGGCCGTGTCTGTCAGAGCGGGCCCCATAACACTCCCGGACAATTTGAGGTGCAGACTCACCAGGAAGGGCACAGAGCTCTTCCTTCGTACCGAATTGTACTCGAAGGCACTCCCGGAGGACGGCGTGCGCGAGTGGCCCCGGAAGGGAGTGGACTCGTCATCGCCAGCCAGAGTCATCGCCGAGTCCTTGGAGAGTAGCCGCCGATTCCTTGTATTCTGCAGAGCAGATGGCTCGGGTCTTTTGATTTCGTCCTCGCCATTGAGGGTGGCGGCGGAGTCCTTCGATAGAAGGCGATGCTCCCCATTCTGCAAGGCCGACAATTGCGGTCTGTGACCCTCGGCTTCGATGGCTTTGAGCGGCAGAGGATACGAGGTCAGACCATCGTCCTGATCTGCGAGCGTGATATTCGAGTCCGTAGACATGGACCGAAAGCGGTGCTTTGCCAGTTCCTGTTGAGACGATTGGACTGTCAGCCCCTGCCTCCCCCTCGCCAGTGCGGAGTATGCGTTCCCATCAGACGCGTCTGCTTACCCTGTTGATAGGCTTGCGCCTGGACGGCAAGTGCTGGACCGGCTTAACAGGCCCAGCGGCCTCGAGAGGCTGGCGAGCAGTCTGGGTTGACATGGTGCGAAAGGTGTGATGTCGCGGAATGAAGACGAGAGTGAAAAGTACCACAGGTGCTGTCCGGCTCAGTCGGAGGCGACAAGGGCAATGCCGCAGCTATGCGGGAGAAGTAACGAAGAGTGGCGGAGGCGCGCCTGTACTGTGGGGGTGGGGTCCCTGTAGAAAGCGAAGGGAAGCGAGTGAATGGAGGAGTGATAGCAGAGGAATGATGAGAAGAGAAGATGAGCAGTGAGAAACGAAGGTCGAGAGTTTCAACTTCGCTGCAGACCTGACATCGCCTGCGCAGACTGTGCGAGATTTTAGCGTTCGGGCCGGGGCATGGCTCGTCTGCCCGTGTCCGGATGGACCTGACGTATGCTCAACAGCTCTGAGTGACCCATTGCACCTCGCGTCGAGCTCTTCGTGCTGCTTTCGGAAGTGTGATAGCGATTCGTGCGGGGATGGAGATCTCCGCGTGCACGGACATTGTCCTTCGCTGCACTTTTCGCAATGCGCTCCGAGGCGGAAAATACTCCGTACATCATGTACACGCTCGGTTGCGCCGGTACCGGCGCATCCCGCCTCGCCACCAGCCATGCTTGGACACGCGCCAATCCTGAGCTTGAATCGCTTGCGGTGCGGACTCCCGTTGCGGGTCAGCCCCTCCGCGGGTTGAGCGAGTATCTCTGCGTGCTGCTCTGCCCAGCCTGGCAAGCGTGCGCCGCGATGTGCTGCAGACGAAGTGAGTTCAGCACTGGCAGCTTGATTCGGCAAAGCGTCAGAAGAGACTTCGGAGTAGAATGTCAACTGATTGATGCGATATCTCCGCGTGTCCGGAGAGCTGGGAAAGGCAGGCCCCGCGCGAGCAACCCCGAACCTGTCACGAATCATCGATCTGCATTTACGAGAGCCAAATGCTCCGTGTCGGAACGCTCGTCGCTGTTGCTGCGTCAGCTGCGTCAGCCAGTCGATCTGCTCGTCTCGCGAGGTTCGCTGGGAGTTTTCGAGAAAGAGGCTCATGCCTTCGAATTCGCCCGCCTCCTCCCGCCTCTGCACCTCGCGCGCGGGCCTGGAAACCCGGCGCTGAGCGAGCAAAAGACCGCACCAGACATGGTAGAAAGAGTTTTGCAGCTTGATTGTTGAAGTCATGGCATGGTCCTTGATCCAGGAGGCGAGTCGCAGCACTTCCACCGCGTTTGGTGTGACAGAATGAGGGCCAGTGCACAAAAGCATCTTTGGATCTTAGGTATCGTCAATGTGTGGTCCCATCGGATGATTCCCCCTCGGGCAGGAACGCAAAAAGAGAGTCTTTTCGAATTCACCACCGCTGAAATACGGAAACCTTCGAAACAGTCTTGTATCGGCCAATTGTAAAGCGCGACCCCGGGGTCAAACACGAGCCCAACATGAAACGGAGCGCTTCTGCGCGATGTGAGCAAGGCAATCATCTCTGCGAGAGAGGCAGGGTGCGGATGCTCACGACGTCAGAGATGCTGGCTCTTGCAGACGTATTGACTTTTGTTTGCTGAAGGCAGCCCCGAGACACTCGAGAGGCCGAGACCGACGCGTCGGGATCTTCGGGGTTTCCAGTCGGCCCGTGCTCTGACAGCTCGCGGGAATTTGAGCACTTTTGTTTCGGCAGCTCGACCCTGGATCTGCGGATCTGCAAGACATGGTCTATCTCTGCATCAGTGCGAGTATACGGTTGGCGCAAGAACAAGCAGAGAAGAAGGGCGAAGCGCTCTGGTTGTCGCACAACACCGTCTGCCTCTAAGTAGCCCCTCCGGGTAGGAGCGGATCGAGGCGACACCGCCCCCACCACGAGCGACGCGCGCGTGGCACGCGACGGTACCGTACCAGTCTGCGGCAGTGGAACGGGGCACGATGATCCGCCAAGCTCGTTCTATGTATATTTTATGCGTAGGGACCGTACCGTACTCTGGACGTCGCACAGCGGTTGTGGGGGCGGTGAGGAGGCATGGCTATTATCCGGAGGTTTTCCAAATCACTGCAGCGCAAGCTCGCATCTATCGACACAGCAGAAGCGTACTAGAAAGAAACGCAGATGTCTAGCAAGCCGTCTACGATGCAAAGATGAATTTGTGTGCTCCCCAGAGGTTGAGAACATTGAGAATGAATAGAGGAACAAAGTGAACGACAGCAACGGCACCGGTAGAGATGCGCCAGCCCGACCCGGCCCAGAAAGCACCCTGAAAGAGGATTGTAGAGATGATGCACGTTCGTCGCATGTTCCTGTACTTTGTGCTCTTGTGCCCAGAGTTGTTGCCGCTCGGCACCCAAGCCATCGAGGTCCCGATGATGCTGTCCTTGATGGCGCACAGATGCCCAAAGGCCTGGATCTGCTTCACCCAGATGACGGCCGAGCCTGCTCTGGTGCGCGACCAGATATTGTAGATGTAGAAGGAGTTGATCAAAGAGGGCAGGACGAAGAAGAGATTGTAGTACTTGATGCTGCCCGGCAGAAGGAAGATGAGAAGAATGGCCGGGAGCGGATTAATGAAGGATTCGACAGAGGTGGCGGCTGATGTAGAGCGTGGGCCAATGCCTCAACGTCAGTGCGATGTCCTGATCGCTGAGATGCAGGTTCTGACGTAACTCACTGTAGTACATCAACCCGCTGAGGAAGCACGACTTTTGCACAATGCCGAGGTTGGACTTCCAGAATGTGCCAGTCGTGATCAAGCCCGCTTTAAGGTCGGGGCAAGAGGCAGATCAGGCGTCAATCTAGGTCAGATAACTGAACAGGTGCAAACCGCAAACGCTTCCACGACTCACTTGATCCAGTGCACCACCTGACTTGCTGCGCAAAGAAGGCTTTGCAAGTATCGGGACAGATGCCGAGAGACAGATTGATGGGCATGTACTTGACGCGCCAGCCGTTGGTCATGGCAAAGAAGCCGGTGTGGACATCTTCAGAGTGGCCGATCTCAGCTGTGCCTCCTGTAGCAACGAGCGCTTCCCGCCTGTAGACAGCACACGACCCGACGCAGATGGCAGCGCCGAATCGGTCTCGGTTGACCTGTATGTAGCGGTAGAAGAGCTCTTGCGTTGCTGCGGCTCCCTTTTCGACCCAGCTTTGCTCCTTCACGATGCGGAAGAATTGCGGAGTTTGGAGAATGGCATACTTGGGATGAGCCATCATCTCGGGAATGGTCTCGAGCAGGCTGTGCAAGAGTGTATAGCACGGTCAGTCTGAATTTCTTGCTCAGCGTTTCAGGCAGATCGGACATTTGCGTACAAATCGACTCTGGGTACGAAGTCAGCGTCCAGGATCTGTGATCGCGAATAGCGTAGCGCATCTCAGCTCGTGTCCGCAGCCTTGACTCTCGCAGCACGTGGTTCCCCATCTCACGACAAAGTAATCTCCTGTCGTACGAGCAAAAGCATAGCGCAGGTTGCCTGCCTTCTTGAGGTAGGGTCGGTTGTCGCGGCAGATGTAGTGAAAACCAAACTCTTCGGCAGCCTGCTTGACGGTATCCTGCGCTCCATCATCGAGAACATAGACATTGAGCTTAGATGCGGGATAGTTCAATGCCTTGACGTATTTGTAGGTATTTCGAAGGATTTCGAGCGGCTCCTTGCAGCAAGGCAGGTAGATATCGACGGACGGAGCTGTCGCCCCGTCGATGGGAAAGTTCGCGAGCACTTGAAGATGCTCCTTGTGGTTGAAGTCGCGCCCGGCAAGTCCGATAAGGTACGACACCGTGAGGTAGATTTGCAGGAAGGCGGCGATGATCCCGAACCAGTAGAAGGCAGGATAGGCTTGTACAAAGAGCCAAGCTCCAGCAGCGAGCGCCAGGAATGAGAATGTTCCACTTGCTCCCAGGATTACTCGATTGGTGCTGAGATAGCACAGTTTCTCCGTGTCCGTTGGCGGACTAGGCAGCACGAGCGCAACATCCGGGTCTTGTGCGTACTCGGTGTCCAGGAAATGCTTGAAAGCCGCACGCTTGGTATCGACGAAGCTGCGGAGCTTCGCGGGGGACTTGTTGGCTGCAGTTGAGGAGATCGGTTTCGGAAGCCCGTCTTCGTTTTCTTTCTCTGCCTTTTCCGCGACGACAGCCGGGCCGACTTCCTCCTCGAGACGGACGACTGCCACTTCGGGCTCAAGTCTCGCCTGCGCTCCGAGCGTCTCGAGAAGCTCCGATGTCTTCTCCAGGAGCTCGACTGCCTGTGGGACGACAGCAGGAGCAGGGATGTACGTCTCGAGCCTGTTCTGGAACCCGATCGACTTGAGGTTGGCCGTGATCTCATCGGGCGATGCGAGGACAACCGAGTCCTGCGAGCCTGGAGAAGGCAGATCATCGACCTGCACTTGCGTGTCGGAGGAGGAGGAGCGAGTCGAGATAATGGGCGCAGGAATAGTGATGACGGTCGGGACGGCCTTCTGCTGCTTTGCCTGCCAGTCGCTGACGCGCTTGATGGGGTCGACCTTGATCTCTTCCGCAGGGATAGCTGCCTCCTCGTCCACAGGCCTGTTCTCGCCAAAGGAGCTGAAGAAGCCGGACTTGAAGACGGGCCGCTCAGCACCTCGGAAGGACTTCCTCGAAGTCGGATAATTATCCGTGAACTGGACCTGGGAGCCATCGTCCGAGTTGGAGCCGATGGTCATCGCCGAGTCGGTACTGCGGAATCGAGCCCGGTCCTGTGTACGGATCAGAAGGCCGTGTCTGTCAGAGCGGGCCACATAAGACTCTTGGACAATCTGCGGTGCAAACTCACCAGGAAGGACACAGAGCTCTTCCTGCGTACCGAATTATACTCGAACGCACTCCCGGAGGACGGTGTGCGCGAGTGGCCCCGGAAGGGAGTAGACTCGTCATCGCCAGCCAGAGTCATCGCCGAGTCCTTGGAGAGTAGCCGCCGATTCCTTGTATTCTGTAGAGCAGATGGCTCGGGTCTCTTGATGGCGTCCTCGCCATTGAGGGTGGCGGCGGAGTCCTTCGATAGAAGGCGATGCTCCCCATTCTGCAAGGCCGACAATTGCGGTCCGTGACCCTCGGCTTCGGCTTCGATGACTTTGAGCGGCAGAGGGTACGAGGTCAGACCATCGTCCTGATCGGCGAGCGTGATATTCGAGTCCGTAGACATGGACCGAAAGCGGTGCTTTGCCAGTTCCTTGTTCCGTTATAAAGAGAGCAAGGGTTAGGTCCCTGTGCTCGCCTTCGTGGATCTTCTGCGTATAGTACAAACACTCACATGGCTGACGGGTTTGCGCCACGACGCGAGATATCGAGCAGGCTTGATCGGGCGAGCGACATTCTCTGGCTGATGTGCAAATTGCGTAGCCATGGTAGCGATACGGTGGAGGTGTCCTGAGTGCAGTCTCAATCGGTCGAGCTGATGGAGCTTGGCGAGTGCGGATCAGGGGAACTGGCGAAGCACCGCGCGTAAAAGGACGAACGGCTAAGGGACTGTTTGGTGGACAGGATAGATACGACGGGAGATGAGAAGAGAGAAGATCAGCAAGAGGCGAACACTGAGATTTTGTAGTTCGCTCGAAGCTGTGGTCAGGTACTTGTGGTCGCCGTATTAGCGTTCAAACTACAGCATGGCTCGTCTTCCCGTTCCAGGCATGTGACGTCTACCTTGCAGCTCGTAACGTACAGTCATGTATTACAGCGGGCTGTGTCGAACTCTCTCCTCTCTCTGCTTTCGGAAGTGTACACGCTGTCCGGCCGTGGTGAGTTCGCGAATATGGGAGAGGGCGTCAGAACTTGCGGATCACCTCGCATGGAGCTTCCCAATGAGAACGCTCCGTCTGTCACCTCGCTGCACATTCATCCGCATCAATTACGGCGTAATGCGCTGCGAGGCTCAGCGTCCCGGATTGTGAGCCAAGTCGGTTCATGTCTGTTCGGAGCCCGCACGCTCATTCCCGAATCGCTCACGCCCGCGTGATGAGAGTGTCGCAACTCCTCGGCTGTGCAGCATGCGCGGGGTTACAGCGCAGTTTCCAGTGTCATGTTGGCTGCGCTCTTCCGCGTTATGTGCGACTTCTGGCCGTGCGCGCCTCTGGCAAATCTGACCCATACAGCACGCCTCTCAAGCGCCCTTTACCGATGCATACTTAGATTCGGACTGGCTGACGGCTCCATCATACGTCCTTTAGTGGTAGATGTGGACATGGGCCCGATGGTTTCGTGCGGCCCAAATCGTCTCGCCAATTCTGCCAGATCTGCCGCAATCCGAAATCAGCGGACGGGCACATCTCCAATTAGCCTGTGATGCACGAGTGCCGTCTGCCCATCGTATCTTCGAAAGAATCTGAATTGCCCTTATCGTCGTGTCCTTTCGAGAGCAACCTCGCCTGCCTCTTCCGTTCTGGTCCTGGAGCTGGAGCCAGCCTCGGATATCAGCCGTGGCCGCCACCTCCCGCTTCCGGAAGCCCACCCAAAAGCAGCCAGGCACAGTGCAGCACGCTCGCATTCAGACGAAGAGCATTAGCGTACAGCCACGAGAGATCATGTCCACGTTGCTGTTCAGCCGAATCTACCTTTGTCGCGATATCGTGGCCCGTCACGGTGATGTTCGCACCTGTCCATTCTGGGACGCTGGGCTCGCAACGACCTGGGCCTGGCTGCCGTGCTGCGCAGTGCAAGCCCGAATGGGAGATGCCTGCACTGACACAGTTGTCTACTCGAGCATCGCGATACCCCGCGGCTGACTGCGGGCAGCTCGTACCTGGGCACCTGGGAGCGGCTCGAAAGCGGCCCACACGCGGCCTGACGCCATTGACGGCCTCCGAAGGGACACTGTCTATCTATCCTGTCTAGGCCAACCAAGACGGCCGAGGTCTTTGGAACAGCACGCTCGCTGGGTCTCCCTGCAGTGCTCGTGTTCGCATGCCAACAGCTCTCCTTCGCACCCGTCTCTCATCATCTCATCTTGTCACATCAGTATCTTCTTTCTGCTTTCATCTTTCTTGAACACTTTCCACGCTTTTTCCTTCGGCTGTGCCCTCTCTTCCAAACACTTGCCAGATTCTCAGCGACAGCCCCATTCGACTCACCCGCCCACACTCACTTCCTAGAAATCGCTAGACCAATACCTCTGGACTCGTCTTCAGCTCCACCTGCTCGCGTACACCAATGAAATCGACCATTCTCCTATCCGCCCTGGTCTGCGCCTTCGCAGCCACGGAAGTCATCGCTGGTCCCAACGGAGGCTCTTCAGGCTTCGAGCGGGTCCGACGCTCGCACAAGGCCATGGACCACGCCAGGCGCGCAGCTGCCGCAGCGTCGTCCGCCAGCAAGGCTACCACATCGGTTGCCAAGACCGCTGCCCTCGGCAGAGCAGCTGCAGTCAAGACAACTAGCACCAAGTCGAGCTCCACAAAGGCGGTCGCTTCATCGTCCACAAAGCCTGCCTCGTCCAGCAAAGTGACAACCAGCACCAGCGCGGCTGCCGCATCTAGCAGCAAGCCTGTGGCCTCGTCATCGTCCTCCACGAGTGTCAAGGCGGTGTCCTCATCAGCGGCGTCCTCATCGGCTGCCTCCTCGTCCAGCAAGGTCTCATCATCAGCCATGTCGGCGTCTGCAAACAGCACCGCTGCGATCGCTGCTAGGTCCTCGACTGTCACCTCTTCTGCGATCCCGGTCGCCTCGACGGATACGGTCGTTCTGAACGTCGCGCCCAATCCGAACTTCCTCCAAGGTGCGTCTGTGCGAGAATATATGGCTGCGCCAAGATCGAGCTGACTCGGCCCCTGCAATAGGTCTCAACCTCGGAGGGTTCGACTTCGGTATCGATACGCAGGGTAATTCGCGCGGCTATGCGACGCCTCCAGTGTCACAGATCCCGCACTTTAGCAATCAGGGCGTGAACGTCTATCGCATTCCTTTCGGGTTGGTCCCGCCTGCTGTTCGGAACCGACGAAAGCTTGAAGCTGAGCCGCTTCTTCACATTTCGCGCAGATGGCAATACATGCAGCCGACCCTCGGAGGTCCCATCGATGCAGCCTTCTTTGCCAAGTACGATGCAGTCGTGCAGGCCGCCCTTCAGGCTGGGGCATACGTCATCCTCGATTGCCACAACGTGGGTCTCCTTGCGCTGGCCAGAGCGAGTCTTCCCAATGCTGATTCTTGCGTTCTTGTGCAGTACGCACGCTGGAACGGAGCCATCATCGGTCAGACACCTGGCGGTCCGACGGACGAGCAGTTTGTCAATCTCTGGACCCAGCTCGCGACAAAGTACGCTGGGGTGCAGAAGATCATGTTTGGCATCATGAATGAGCCGCACACGCTCGACATGACGCTATGGACTGCAACGCTTCAGAAGGCCGTGAACGGCATCCGAGCAGCAGGCGCAACCTCACAGACGCTCCTCATCCCAGGCACTGTGTACAGCTCCGGCGGCGCCTTCCCGAAGCAGTCATACCCATTCCTCAAGACCATCACGGACCCGCAGGGTGGTACGGACAAGCTCGTCTTTGACCTGCACCAGTACCTCGATGGCAACGGGACCGGCAAGGATCCGGAATGCACCACCAACAACCTGGGTAACTTTGCATACGTCTACAACACCATCGCTGCAGATAAGAGGAAGGCATTCATCTCGGAGACTGGTGGTGGCGATACTGAGTGTGAGGACAGCCAATTTGCCACTGTGCAAGGTGACAAAGGGCTGAACCCCTCGTGGTGCTGCTCTCCCGCAGCCTGCAAGAAGATGTTGCTCGAGCAACTTGCGTACCTCCTCAAGCGTAGCGATGTGTGAGTGCACCGAGACTGACTGCCCTCCTTGTCTCGCCATGATTGCGGGCACAGAGACTGTATCTGACCCCAACTCAACACCCCTGCTCGCGGACCGCTTCCACAGCTACACTGGCTTCACGACGTGGAGTGCTGGTAAGCCTGTTCTGCCGATGCCGAGTCGTGCAGCTTTTTGCCGCCAGCTAACGCACGTCGTCTCGTCCTTCCCCAACCGATACAGGCGCATTCAGCCCAACGTGTAAGTGGATCCACAATCTGCGACCGTCCTTCCGTGCTGAGACCGTCTGACCCAAATGCGGTTACTCAACTTGCAGACGCTCTGAGCATGACGCCAACAGTCCAGTCGAACGGCACGCTGGCCGATGCCCCGCTCTGGATCAAGGCTGTCAAGCCAATTCTCAAAGCCGGCGGTCTCGCCCCGCAGTAAGAGCATCCTTTCATCGCTTGTGCCTTCCGTCCTCGTCATCGCTCACAAATCATAGAATGCCCTAATACCCTATCTCTGGGCGCAGCTGTCCCGTGTAGACCAGAGCTCGCCTTTCGTGATGTTGAAATCCCTATCTAGCTTCCATAGAAGTGCTATTCTATCCAAGTCAGACAAGGTCTGGCAGATCAGCGGGCATGACGGGGGCCAATACGTGGTTGCCCGTGCGGACGATATCATGCAGACGCGGATGACCCGAATTAGAGTATGAGATCTGCGCAGGCAGCCTGTCGTTGCAAAAAGGTAGCACACAAGGAACAGATGCCTGGCAGTCCTAATTTTCGGCTGCAGGTACAGGAGGGCGCAACGACAGGAGCGCCCGCATTCTACTTTGACGCATCCACCCCAAGTCAAGCTCCAAATACTGCCAAATGGATTCCACTAGTGGTCGATGACGCTCAGGTTTCCAGACACGAGCTCTGCGAGCGGAAGACAGGCAGTACGCGATCGCATCAGCTGAGCACTCTGCCGACCTGTAGCACCAGCGAGCGCCAATAGGGACACGCACTGTTCTCGAGGATGGACCCGTCAGGAATGTCAATCTTGCTTCCTTCGTTGGCGACAACAATGACGGTACCCCGGAGCTGGACACCCCTTCCGAACGTCACGTCTCCACTGACGGTGAGGTGGTCGAGCTCGAGCAGGTTCGGGATGCTCTTGAACCGCTTCTGGTAGTTTGCCACCTTCTTGAAGTGGTCTCCGAGCTTGATGACTGGCGTAGAGCCAAACATGCGGTTCTGGTCTGTGTGCGCGAAGGAGATGCAGATCAAGGCTCAGCGGCAGTATCGACGCACACCAGAGGGAGGAATGGAGGGGAGGATGTGAACGCACTCATCTCGAGGCAGCCGTGTTGCAGGTTGTACAGGTCGGACGTGATGAGGAGGAGGTCCGAGCACGACTTGACTGGCAAGAAGCGGCTACGGGGCACGTTGATGCCGTG
Source organism: Symmetrospora coprosmae (assembly GCA_008802785.1). Classification (NCBI taxonomy): domain Eukaryota; kingdom Fungi; phylum Basidiomycota; class Cystobasidiomycetes; family Symmetrosporaceae; genus Symmetrospora; species Symmetrospora coprosmae. Next base: position 739,860 of record VUYT01000007.1, on the reverse strand, counting down.
TGCGTTGTTGAAGTGCTTTATAGCGGCGCCGACGGCCGTCTCGAGCTGAATGACGCCCTCGCCAGAGTCGGTCGTCTTGTTGTTGACGATAATCTCGAGGTCCATTCCTTCGCCGTCCATGACGCGCTTGACGGCGCGCAGGTTCAGCCACAGGTTGTTGGTGTTGAAGATCTTGAACTGCGGAGCGAGAGCAGATCTTGATAATCAGTTCACGCAACTCGTGTGATGCGGGGTGAGCAGGGACAGCCGGTGCCCACCTTCCTGACAGACTTGAAGTCCTCGACGTGATCGCTGGGCACCTGGGCAATCTCAAGGAGGCGGATGGTACCATCGTAGTCGATGAGGGTTCCACCTTTTACGTCGGCCTTTGTCTTGTCCGTGACCTCCATGAGGAACTCTGCCTGGCTGTCAATCATGTGCTGGAGAATGTTGCTGTCGACCGTGGCGCCGAGGTTGTCGACGTTCGAGACGAAAATGTACTCCTTGCCCGCGGCGAGCAGGCGGTCGAGCAGCCCAGAGTTGGACAGAGCGTCGTACAGGTCTCCGTGCCCGGGCGGGTACCACTTGCCCTTGTCTTCGGTCGCAGAGCGCGGGCAGGGGAGGAGCGACTCGCGGTTCACGCGCGGGTAGCGCGACTGGTTGAACGTCATGAGCTCGATGTTGTCTGCCAGGTATGGGATAACTCGATTGTCAGCCTCTGCAACTCCCAGAGTCCGCAAGAGAGTCTTGCAGCAGCCCGATCATGTCCGGTCGCGCGAAGGGAAAGCACCCACGGTTGGCGTACTTCTGGATGACGCGGGCCGTGTCGTCGTCCGTGTTGAATGAGTTCATGAGGATGAAGGGGACGTTGACGCCATGGTGCGAGTTGAGGTGCTCAATCTGCCTGACGCTCAGGTCGAGGAACGTCATTCCCTCTCGGACCTCGATGACGGACTTGGGCCCCACGCAGCCCATCGTTGTGCCGAGGCCTCCATTTAGCTTGAGCACGGCGAGCTTGTTCAGGATCGACATGTCCTTTGCGGGCGAGATGTCCTTGTAGGCGACGACCTGCTCGGCCTTGGGCGGCTTGATCCGGTCCCACTCGCTGCGGGGTGCGTGCGGGTCAGCAGGAAGCGCACAAGACGAGAGCAGACGAGCGGTATGATTTACATCTTGGAGTTCTTGACCTTTTCTGCGAGGTAGCGGTTGAAGAGGAGGAAGAAGGACGACATCTCGGCCTCGAAGGCCTGGTCGTTCAGAGCGGAAGTCAGCCTTGGAATGCTCGGCGTATAGACAGGGATCTGGATGCACCCACCGACTTGTAGTCTCTCTCCTTTGGGTCAATGCCCTGGACGAGCTTGTTGAGCTCGGCGCGCATGGCCTTTGCGGTGACGCCGGTTGCGGCCGATTTGAAGTCCTGGCAGACGACACGCATGCGAGGCAGGGTGTCAGTTGGGGACATTCGACGGAAGGCGTGCATGGCTGCTCCATTCCGCTAGCTGCTTCTCGCTGCCCATATCCTCAGGCACGAGATGAGCGGGCGGCGGCCTGGGTGGGGCAGGAGGGTCAGGCAGGGCCAGGGGCTGGGACAGGCCAGCAACGGCGACCTCGACGAGTCGCGGCAGCACAGCACAGCATGGATGCGGTTGAGCATCGTCCGCTGTTGCGTGTCCAGGCTGCTGCTGCTTGAACAGTGCTCCACCCGTCGACGAGGCTAGCATCGTCCCCCCTCCCCAATCCATGCCCGCCCATCCTGCTCCTGGCACCCCACAACGCCATCAACGGCAGCAGCCAGCAGCCATAGCAGCCATCTTTGACCGCACCCGAGAGTGCGACCCCACGCCTCACCATTGCAGAGTGGCCCCGGGTCCTCCTGGAGGCGGCGCCCGTGTTCTGGCCAGCGGCAGCCTGGCCGTTCGCGGACGTGTCGTTGGCGGCAGCAGCGGGGGAGAGGGAGGCCATGATGAATGCTGTCTGTGCTATGGTGTGCGATATCCGAAGAGAGGAGAGAAGCGATGCTGTGTTCGCTGGATTTGGCAGGTCGTCGACCACGGGTGGGGTGGGGTCCCCCTCTCCCTCTCCACCCGGTGCTGGGCGTCACCGCTGCCCCTGCCGCTGGCTGGCTGGCCCCAATCAAAGGGATCCCGCAAACGTGGCTTCTCGCTGCTTCCAATGAAGCACAACGGCTCGTATCCACAATGGATGCACACGCGCATGAAGACATCGTCTGGCTCAATTGCTCGCATCCACATCCTCCGTCGCTTTGCGTCATTACCTCCGAACGCCTGCATGAGCTGAAAGCTACCTACCGTACTTCCTCGGTGCCCTCCTTCCCGGCTGAGGAGCTCCTCACTCACCCCATTGGCCACGACCATACCATTCTCCTCCTCGCTTCCTCGCTTCCTCGCTTTGCCCCTCTTCTCTTCTCCCTTCACGTCCGTCTCTCCGGCTCTTCGCTGACTGCGTTGGTAATCTTGCCTCGCCCATTCATTCCTGCCGGATCCCCGTCCCCGCGAGATCCGGCGCCCTCTCTACGCTCATCGTCGTACCACCGTGCCGTCCTCTAGGTATCGAACCCAGTCCACAGTCTCGTAGTCGGTAATGGGAATGTTGCTGTTCCCGTCGAGGCCGGCGGGCACGCAACGTATCACACCGCTGCACATGACAACCGCGAGCGCGACACCGAAGCGCACCGGCTGCCCGTCGCCCTTTTTGGGCATGCCCTCGGTCCACGAAGCGGGAATGTCTGGGCGAAGGGCGAGGAGCAGCGGCCACGGCCAGAAGTCGACTTTGCTGGCGACGAGCCGTGCGGCGGCCGGTGCAGTGTCGCCTTTGCTTGCCCCATCAGAACTCTGTGTGGCAGCGCAGCCCTCCTGGGCCGAGGGGGGGGCCGTGTCCAGAGTGACGACGGGGACGATGAATGGCTCTGACGGCCAGGTGCCGTTCTCCTTGTAGTAGGGCAGGATCCCTGCCGCACTGGCTGCGAGGCAGCCGAGGCGCTTTCGGTGGTAAAAGATGTACCGCGCCGTCTGATCCACCGTGACCAGCATGCTCGGTGCCATCTTTGCTCGCATTGCGCTCGTCCTCTTGCATGCAGCCTTGTGCGCAGGCCAGTGCGCTTTCTGACAATCCGAACTCTGCGAGACCAAGCACCGCTACGACGCATCAGCTCGCCGCTCTGTGTGCCACACACCGCAAGCCGCAGCTCTATGGTGCTCCCCGCTTACGCAGTATCGCTGGACTGCAAGCACAGCACGAGAAAGGCGTAAGCCCGAGATCAGCAAGCGCGGCGAGCTCTGACGATGTGTGCTCAAAGGCAAGAGTACACGCACGCTTGCACGCCGAGCATTGCTTAAAGACGTCGCTGTCCAGGTCAAGGGCGGACTTGAGGCAATGCCCGCACTGGCGGTAGGCGCGGTCGTCCAGCCGCTCGGTCGACGTCATGGCTCGGTAGTTGGCGCCAGCCGCGGGTACAGGTGTGGACGTTTGCGGAGACTGGGATGCCATTGTAACGATGGAGGGATGGATGGCAGGTGCAGGCGGAGGCCGAAGAGAAGCAAAGAGGGAAGCAGGGAGGTTGGACGAGACGAAACCGACTCAGAGACAGAGGCAGAGGCACCGGAGCCCACCGGCACCGACCCGGGCCAGTACATTGACGGAGATTGCACGGAGGACGAGATTCGGAACTCTCCCTCCTCATCGCGAGAGCTGACATTTTGGGTGAGGAGCAGACGCCGTGCTCTAATGCTATCCCGCTCATTCAGCCACTCCCCCTTGCTCTCCAGTGCTCGGACGCAGTCACTCGACTCGGAGTCTGCGCTCCTCCAAAAGCTGACCGGTCCATGGCGCCCTTCGTCTGCTCCTCCTCATTTCTGATATCTGCTTGTCCTGACACGCCGTCCTACTTTCCGCCTGTCAGGGTGGCATGCATGAAGCACTCGCCCTCAATGGGCTGTGCGTCTGCACAGCGCTCATCTCGCCACAGGGAGAGCAGCTGATGCACGGCGGACATCGATGGCGCGCACACCAGTGGGCAACAGGACAGTCGTGGCGGTTTCCCTCCTGCCTCGTATTGGTGATCTGAGTCTGACTACCCTGCTCAGGATTAGGGTGTAAAAGCAGCCGGCGATGTGTGCAACCTCGCTTGCTTCCGTTCATTCGAACTCAACCACCCCACCTCATCTGATCCCATCCCATCCAGTCCCATCCAGTGCAATCCACCATCACCATCACCCTCTTGCGCGTCTTGCACTCTTGTCTCACCAACCGTCACCTTAACCCGTCTTCGTCAGTGCGGCAACCCTCGCAATGTCAGGCAACAGAGGCAGCTCTCAGCGAGGCAACAGCAATGAACGGCGCAACCCGGCGGCTAGCTGGCCGCCCGTCGTCAACGTGGAATTACCCAATGTCTACAGAATAGACGGCGAAGTCTGGGGGCCGAATCCTGGCAGCCATGCATGGGGAGTGTATATCCGTCGCCCCGACCCAGAGACGTATGCGATGATCGGTCTCAACGTCCCACGCGAGTTACGAGAGGTATTCAACGGAATGGTGGAAATCGATGGTAATGCGTACAGCCTCGAAGCTCGAAGATCCACGGCTGTGGACCCTTCCGGACGTCCGGCAGAATACATACTCCAGCAACGGACTGCAAGATCGGCTCCACCGTCTCGCACGTCCTCCCCACAGCGTCGAGACATAAGCCGTGCGACTGCCTGGCCAGCTACTGTTCACATGACCGTGCGCACAGTGGATGCTGTGGGCGGCACGGTGTTGCTTTTGCCCGGCAGCTCCGCTCCACCAGCCATGTACAACATCTGGGTTCCCTCACAGGACGCCAACGTTCAGGGTGGTTATTTCCCGCTCAACGTCCCAAACGAACTTCATGCAGCGTTTCTGGACGTCGTGTGGGAATATCGCGCCCACCCCAACCTCGAAGCTCGAAGCTCTCCGGATGTGGACTCTTCCGGACGTCCTAGAGAGTACAGATTCCAGCAGCGTACTCCAAGATCGGCCTCGGCCTCGGCGTCTCGCACGCCCTCGCCACCAATGGCAACCGGAGACTCGAGGACCTTGCGTTCACGAAGCCATTCTACCGATGCTGGGCGGCGAATCGGCTTCCGTGAGTTGGCACAAGCTTTGGACGCTCGGACGGCTTCGCCGCCCAGAGGCAGATCTAGGTCCGCACAGTCAGCTTCGAATGCCAACTCAATCGGTGCAGCTGTTCCGCCGCCAGTGCCATCTCCTCCCCATCTACGCAGTCCCCATCGACGCGCGTCGTCCGTTGTTACAACACGCTCCGTCTCGGCTTCGGGCGCAGATTCCACTCATGGACGGCCGGCGTCAAGAAATGGATTCAGAAACCCGTCACCTAGTACACTGCCCCCCGGATCCGCATCGCGACAGGCTAGGCTCAGCTCCAGCGGGTCTGTAGGCGAGATCGTAGTCAGGAACAGCTCTCACCGCTCTCACCGGGGTTCCGGTGCCTTGCCGTCCCGGCCAATTCCGAACTCAACGGGAGCGTCGGCGCGCAGCCCACCCCGAGGCAGATCGCCAGCTGCTGGTACCGTGAGCTAGCATACACTCTTTCATGACCCTGCGCTCTGCTGACCCAGTCTGCCGCATGCGGGCAGATCGTGCTCACCGCTGGCAATCTGCATGCCCGCAACTTCGATGGCAGTACCACGGGCGATTTCTGGTTCGTACGCACCGGCCAAAATTCATATACGCAGCTCTGGGATTCAAGAGGCTGGGGCCTGCGGGTTAGCAGGGTCAGAATGAGCTGGCTCATGAACCGTACTGCAACGCTAAATCAGGCACCTCGTCGCTTTGTTCTGGCGGACGACAGCAGAAGTCCAAGCGCATCAAGCTGGACGTGAGAAACCCTTCCGCGGGTCTAATTCACCTCTCCGCCCTTCTCCATGGGTCACATCCGACCTCGGACTGCAACAAAACGAAACCATCACCTCTCTATGGCGTCCAACTTCCCACTTCTCCCTGTCTGCATCCCTCTCCCATACCCTCGCCCCGTCCTGTCATCGCCTCCACTGTGCATGCCCTGGAAATGTACCAAGTATCGCATTTGCCCTTTCATATGATCTAAATTGACAAAACAGAGTCTCCTCCCCGGGACTAGACTGATGCATAGAGGCACATCAAAGCGGACTGATGAACTGACACTGGCATACTGCGCACGTGCATTGAAGATGGCTCGCGCCCCTTCTCGTGATGCCCAGCTGCCACGCCAGCTGCTCCCCTTGTCAAGACAGCTCGGATGCAAGTCCGCTCGTTCGGCTCTTAGGTGCGCGGTATCAGTTGGTGCGCGTGAAGAAGCACAACATAGACAATCGCCCCCAGCTGCTCGGTCAATCTCGCGCCAGGTCTCGTAACGGCGATGGCGGGCCTGGCTCCCCGCTTGGGCTGTGTCCTTGCACAGCTGCTCCCTCTCGCCACCCAGCTGGGCCGGCATGCCTTCAACGCACACCTCTGGGCAGCGAGAGAGTCGTGGCGGTGCTGTCTATGGTGGTGCAACTCGCCAGGGTACAAAAGCGGGAGACTGTCGCCCCAGACCGCTTTCCTTTCCTCGACACAAACACCTCACCTCACCTGACCTCACTCCACCTAGCTCAATCTCGACTCGCGTCCACCGTACGCACTTCACCTCGTCCCACTTCGTCACCGCACTCCTCTCTGTATAGTCATGCCTCCATCGACTCCGCCGACATCATGGCCCGCTGCTTTGCCCGTAAGCATAGAAGGCGCGCTGTGGAGGGGCTCGCCGTAACGTCTGCTTGAAGAGTACTGACACAACTCTGCGCCTGTGACATGTATAGGGCGCCAGGTATCCTCTTAATCAGGTCTTGACTGCCGACAACCTCAAGCCAGACGCTGCAACCAACAACCGCTTCTATGGCGTACTCGCGACTACCGCGAGTGGGCAGGGTGTAAACATGCTGCCACTCTATGACTCGGCTGGCGAACGCATCAGGGTATCGGTCTGGCCTTCAGAACCGCCTCGACAGACCCACGTCACTTTCAACGTGGATGAATCAGGCCGTCCCAGGTACGAAGTCTACGTCAATCCATCCCTAACGGAGATGTTGGGCGGAACTCCTGGCGCAGGTCGAGCTCGAGGGCGAGGGTCAGCTTTACAAGGCAGGACGCCGCCTCGAGGCGTACAGCCGTCAGGTCCTTCGCTCGTGAGTTGAAATCAGTAAATCCGCCATTGCTTGCCTGCCCGACGCAAAGGCTTTCCTTCGACAGCTGAGCGTCTCGCCTATGACCGAGGTTCTACTCACGTCCACTAATGTTGGCACCGGCGCTTATGGACACTGGTTTACCCTAACAGTGCAGGAGGGAGGCACAGCCCAGACCTTCCCTCTCCTTGCTAACGGCGGCAAGAGGCTACCTGTGCCCAAACATTCCGTTGCAGAGGTCACAGAGCCCGGCAAATACTTCGCTCTTCGCGGAACGACCAGGACTGGCGATCCGTGCTATTTCCTCCAGCGGCCGAAAGGAAAGCGAACCGCTCCGAGGGCGCTGTCAAGTGGATCAGCTGTCCCGTCGCCTCAAGCCCAAAGTCTTCTTCCGCGGCCGCCGCTACCTCCGGGACAGCGTGAGCTACCCGGACCTCAGCCTCCGCGACAGAGTCCCCGAGCGCATAGTGCGAGCTCAGAATTGAGGATGCCATCGCCGAAGGTTTCGCCCTCTCGACAAGGCACACCTCAGCCACAGCCGAGTATGCCTCGGAGATCGCCTGCGCCTGGTAGGTAAGCCTTCCTCCGACCCTGCGGGGTCTGCGACTCGTCAGCTATTACAGGGATTTGCTTCGGGCTATCGATGCGAGCGGATCTACTTGCTGCGGTTGCAGACATTCCTTCCCGTCAGCGAGCCTATCCATACATCCCTTCCGTTCCGAATCTTAGCCGTCCTCCACGTCTCTGCAATTCCTGGGACCTGCATATCAGCCTGTCTTGCCCGATGAATGCAATCCAATTCCACAGATCTATCTGACATCCATGGAAGTTGACGTTCTCGCCGGCTTGTACTGCTGACAGATAGTCGGAACCCCGCACAGGCGTTGGTTTGTCCCGCATTGCGTATTCAAGAACTGCTCCACTTCGCACTTCCCCTGCCTAGATCTTAGTACCTGCATCCTATTCCTTGCTCTTACTGCAATGTCCATCCTGTAAGTACTTGACCGAATCGCAATCGATGCTGATCCGCTCCTCGGGCCACTCGCCAGTGAAGACTGCCGGAACCAATCGGACGATATCCTCGCAGACGAAGACAGCGATGGCGAGGCCGCTGGAGCCTTTCACTGCCTGTGCCTGTCGCTTGAAAACGTCCCAGGTGTCGTCATCCATGCCGGGCGTGGAGGCGATCACCTCGGCCCATGGCACAATCGTGACAGCCTTGACGCACAGCTCTCGGGTGCCGGCCAAAGGTTCCAGCTCGACAAATGGGGCACTAGGAGGAGGAGCTAGAGCCCTGGCAGTCTCGGGCCGTATGCCGGACGTCTGTTGGGCCAGTAGCTGGATCCGCGATTTGTGCCCGCGGAAGAAGGCCGTCATGCGCCTCATGAGATCTTGCTTGTCCCGAGGCATCCTCGCCTGCTGAGCTTTGTTGATCTTGCACTAAGGAGTTCGTAAAGAGCGTCAGAGTGGCTCGAAGCGGTCTTTCAGGTATCATAGGCAGCTCTCAAACTCGCCACCGGTTTGTGCACACTCCAGTGCGCGCGCTGGCATGCTGGAGACTGCAACGAGCCGGAGTCAGTGTGAAGATCAGTGCCCTACGCTATTCAAAGAAAGGCATCCGCTTACGCAGTATCTGGCAACTTCGGATTGGGCAACTGCGTTAGCCTGCACCTGGCCAGTCCCGCCCCGTGGTCAAGAGCAGCTATAGAGAAAGCGCTTCCGCTTACGCTTGCACCCTCCGCATCGCTGGAATCTTCCGTCAGGTCTGTATTCCTCGTTCTTGAGACAGTGTCCACACTGCCTGAGGCGGGCGTCGTCTACTTCGGAGTTCATGGGGATGCTCGCCAATCAGGCACGTTCTGCTGCAGTCTGTGAGAAGATGGCTGGGGCAGGAGCCCGGTAACGCTGGCTGTACGAGTGTCAGGATGTGAGGAAGAAGCAGAAGTCGGTGAGACATGGCTTCTGTGCCAACAAAAGAGAGCGATGGTTGTGCCGGGGCCAAATCGGCCTGAAGCCGCTCAGGACTGTCGCCTCTTGCGTCCAAAGGAGTATAGTATGGACGGAGCTGCTGCAAAGTAGCGCGCACAGACGTCGTATGCTCGGTTATTGCGCAAGCAGCATTGGATAGGCGAAGAAAAGTGCGCAGGCGTGTCGGCTCCGGCGCGATGTGGAGATTCGCGCAAGGGCAAGCAAGACGACAGAGCAGATACGGTCCGATCCAATTGCAGGAAGAAACGACGGCAGGCTGCTTGAACAAACGATAGTCGTGACAACTGCCTTTGATTGCTCATCTCGCATCGTCTCTATCCACTCCGCTTCGCGAATCCTCTTTTCCTCTTTTCCGACTCTGACGCACACGATGATGGAGGCCGAGCACTGCCATCGTCAGCGACAACGAGTGCTTAGAGCTCGTCGTGATCTGGCAGCGGGTCGTCCGATCCGGCACCGCCGCCCTGCGAGTAGAGCTTGGACGTGATGGGCGAGACGACGGCCTGCACGACACGGGATCCGTCAGCTGCTGCGCTGAACACAGTACAAAATGGGCTGAGAAAACGCACCTGGAGCTCCTCCCGGCGCTCGTCGATCTCCTCCGCCGAGGCAGTCTGGCCCTCGGTCTCGAGCCACTCCTGCGCCGACTTGACGGCGTCAAGGATGCTCTTCTTGTCGTCCGCGCCGAGCTTACCGCCGAGTCCCTCCTGGTCGCCGACCTGCGACTTGAGGCTGTACGAGAACTGCTCGAGGGCGTTCCTGCGAAGTAACAAGCAGCAGGTCAGCAAACGTCGGTCTCGTGATCCGAGAAGATGGTAAAAGGTGGGCGTCCGTACCTCGACTCGACCTTCTTGGCGACAAGGGCGTCCTCCTCAGCGTACCTGCGAGGATTGATTGGAACATGGATCAGGTCTCATGCAGTGATTGCACACGTCCTTTCCTCCCACTCACATCTCTGCCTCCTTCACCATGCGCTCAATCTCCTCCCTGGGTAGATGCAAAATTACAGATGTCAGTGCTACGGGGAAAACGTATATAACGAGAATTTCCCCCACTTACTGCGATAGGCGCCCCTTATCGTTCGTACTATGGTGTTAGAGGCGTTTCAAGGCAGTGTAATAAAGTGGGAACATCAGCATCAGCATCTCGACCAAATTCGCCAACCGCGAGACCGAGCAGACCAGACTGCACGTACATCTCGATAGACTCGGACTTTCCAGTGCCCTTGTCGGACGCAGAGACCTTCATGATACCGTTGGCGTCGACCTCGAACGAGACCTCGATCTGGGGCACGCCTCGGGGTGCGGGCGGGATACCCTGGAGCTCGAACTTGCCGAGGTTGTTGTTGTCCTTCGTGAGGGATCGCTCGCCCTCGAACACCTGAATAAGCACCGTGCTCTGCTGATCGGCAGCTGTCGAAAAGATCTGCGACTTCTTCGTGGGGACGACTGTGTTCCTGGGAATGAGCTTGCTCATGACACCCCCCGTCGTCTCGATGCCGAGGGTGAGCGGGCACACGTCAATGAGGACCATCTCCTTGAGCCCTTCCTCGCCCGCGAGGATGCCGCCCTGGATCGCCGCTCCGTACGCGACAGCCTCGTCTGGGTTGATGCCCTGCGAGGGCTCCTTGCCGTTGAAGTACTCCTTGAGCAGCTGCTGGACCTTGGGGATTCGGGTCGAGCCTCCGACGAGGACGATCTGATGCGATAGAAAGCGGAAGCGAAGCACACATTGGTCAGTCTACCATCCGACGAGATCGATCGTTGAGCAGCAGCAGCAATGGAATGGTAGTCAGTCACGCACATCGTCGACAGCGTCCTTCTTGATGCCGGCGTCCTTCATGACCTGCTCGACAGGCTTCATCGTCTTCCTGAACAGGTCCATGTTGAGCTCCTCGAACTTGGCGCGCGTGAGCGTCTCGGAGAGGTCCTTGCCGTCAAAGAAGCTCTCAATCTCGAGCTTTACGCTCATCTGGGACGAGAGGGTGCGCTTTGCGCGCTCGACCTCGCGCTTGAGCTTGCCGATGGTGCGCGAGTTCTGGGTAATGTCCTCGCCGTCGTGCTTGCGCTTCCACACTTTGACAAAGTGGTCAATCACGCGGTTGTCAAAGTCCTCGCCGCCCAGGTGCGTGTCGCCCGCGGTGGCCAGCACCTCGAACACGCCGTCCTCGACAGACAGGAGAGAGACATCGAACGTGCCGCCTCCGAGGTCGTACACGATGATGGTGCGCTCCGGGCCAGACTTGTTCAGGCCGTACGCAATGGCGGCGGCCGTGGGCTCGTTGACGATTCGGAGGACGTTGAGACCGGCAATGACACCGGCGTCCTTGGTCGCCTGTCGCTGGGCGTCGTTGAAGCTTGGAAAAAGCAAGCGAATGGCAACGTCAGCAAAGGCGGGCCAGTCAATGCGGCGAAGTAAAGCGAGCAGACGAGAGGACGCACTAGGCGGGGACGGTGACGACGGCGTTGGTGACCTTCTTTCCGAGGTACGTCTCTGCAATCTCCTTCATCTTGCCGAGGACCATGGCCGAGACCTCCTCCGGGCTGAAGGTGCGCGTCTCTGACCCGACTTGGACCTGGATGTTGGGCTTGTCGGCCTTCTTGACGACCTTGAACGGGTAGTGCTTCATGTCGCGCTGGACGTCCTTGTCGTCGAAGCGGCGTCCGACCAGTCGCTCTGTTCAGCGGCAGCAGCACAAAACACAAGCTTGATCAGCGGCCGCATCGTCCTGCGGGTTCAACGGGGGTATTCCCGGCACTTACTGGCGTCGAAGATGGTGTTTTCCGGGTTCTGCGGTGCCTGGTTCTTTGCCGCGTCACCGACGAGACGCTCGCCGGATCCAGCGGCGAATCCGACATAGGACGGTGTGATACGGTTTCCCTGGCTGTAGACGGGTGCGAATGAGCGCAAGGTTAGCATGTGGGTGCTTGAAGGCGCGCCTGCGGGACTGCCAGGCACTCACTCATTCGTGAGGATCTCGACTCGTCCCTTTTGCTGGACTCTGCAGACAGGGGCAGAAAGGTTGGAATTTCAGCATGCGAGGCGACACGGTGGAGGCATGAACGGGATGTGATTGCAACTGACCCGACACACTGCAACAGGGGAAATGCAGAGCGAAGCGATGGTCAGCATTTCTGCGCTTCGGTACAGAAAGGGGAGCGAGGGAGGAAGGGTGGCCGCGACTCACGGAGTAGGTTGTTCCGAGGTCGATACCGATGACTGGGGCGTGCGGGCAGTGCGATACAGAGTGTCAGTTGTCGTGCCTGTCGTGTCCTGTCGCCCCGTATTGCCTGTCACGTCGACGTGGCCGCCAAATGCGCGCCCTGTGCCCCAAAGGGAGGGCAGGGCGGGCCACGTCGTCGCGCCCAGCTAGCGAGCGAGTGAGACTCACCAGTCCCGAGCTGAGGACACAGACGGACGGACAGGCAGTGACAAGGACGTGCATCAGCATATGAGAAAACACCATGAGAATAGGCAGGCTTCGGGTTGACGCACGTCCTCCTTTGGCTGAGCGAGCGTGGCTGCGGGTGCGCACGCGAGGAGCAGGCCGAGGACGAGGGCCGCGAGTGCCGTGAGCTTGAGGAGCCTGCCAGACATGTTGGCCATGGTGTGCAGCTATGCAGATATATCCTGATATCTGATCCTGCTTTGAGGTTGTCGGAAGGAAGCAAAGGGCGAGGCCAGGCGCGTCCCTCAGAGCGGTCCCCCCTCTCTGTCCCCTCTCGAAAGTTCGACGTGGCGCTGAGCTGGCAGCTGAGATGAGATGACAACCACGTCGATGTGGAGGGGGACTGACATATGCAGACGTGCATTCTGACTGCGCATTGCTATGCTAAACCTCCACTGCTGAAGCTGCCGGTTCAAATGTATTCCGGCGTCGATGTCGACCGTGCCTGAGCCTGACGTTCGCGCGCATGCATGAACGCGTCCATTGACGGGGGGCGCACCGATGGATTGAGCTGAATACAGTACTGAAACTTCCTTCTCTTCGATCTCCATGCATCTACACAGTTCAGTCATCGTCGCAGTACTGTGTCCCATCCTCCGCCTACGGCTGCCGGTCTGCCCTCCTTCGCTCCGCCACTGACCTAGAGACGCCTGCTCGGCCTGGTCGTCTAGGCGACGCCCATTTGGGCATATAGAGACGATGGTTGCCTCCCTCCGCTCTCTTCCTCTTTCTCCTTCTCACCTTCTCCCCTCCCACTTACACGCATACCTATCCACCTCCTCTCGCAGCTGCTGGCCAGTTCGCTCGCTCACTCACTCCCCCACCTCCCTCCGCACGCGGCCCACCATGAACCGCCTCTCGGTCTTTGCAGCCGGCCTGCGAGACCGCGTCACACGCGCGACCCTGACCCGCGCACCCTCCGGCCTCGACTTCCAGGACGTCTCCCCGCCACATGGCAATGGCAGTGCATTCGCGAGCCGTGGCGCCGCGTCTGCCGCCGCTGCGAACAGGGCCGTCGCCGTCCCGCAGCCCATCTTCCCCAAACCCCTCAACCTCCGCAGGAACGAGACAGAGGCCGCACGGCTGCAGGGGCTCATGCGCCAGCGAACCACCGACACGCTCTACTCGACAGCTCCCGATGAACACAGTCGCGCCCCGGACGCTCAAAGCATCAAAGAAAAGCTCAACCACTGGTTCATCAATGAAGGAGGGAGACGCACCTTCTTCGCCCTCTGGGTCCTCCTCCACGTCCTCGTCTTTGCGTTTGGCTTTGTCCACTACCAGCTGAAGGGTGCGCGCAAATCCTTGCTGCCATCGCGTGGCAAGGCTCATTCAGTGGCTGAACCTTGCTGTGCGGCTGGTCCATCTATCTCGGGCTCACAGACAACCTTGACAACGCCCGGGCGACTTTTGGCTGGACATTCGCGACTGCTCGAGCGTCCGCGCTCGTCCTCCACGTCGACATTGCCATGCTCCTCATCCCCGTCTGCCGCAACTTCATCACGCTCATCCGGCGGACTTACCTCAACTCGCTCATCCCGTTCGACGCAAAGTGAGTTGCTGTACGATGCGCATTCTGGTTCATTCCGGATCTGGCGAGAAGCTCGCTGACTATCAACCCGTCTCGTTTCGCCGTCCCCGCAGCATCACCCTGCACAAGGCGATCGGCTGGTCCATCGTCTTTTTCTCGCTCGTCCACACCCTCGCCCACATGCGGAACTTTGTCCTCTTCGCCTCTGCGACCGGAACCGGCGTGGGCGGGTTCTTCCTGGCCAACTTTGCAACTGGCCCCGGCCTGACTGGATGGATCATGTGGCTCGCACTGGGCGTCATGGTCTTCTTCGCGCGCGAGAAGCGGCGCCGGGCAAACTTTGAGAAGTTCTGGTACACGCACCACCTCTTCGTCGTCTTCTTCGCCGGGTGGCAGCTGCACGGCATGTTCTGCATGATCCAGCCGGACCGCCCGCCGTACTGCGACGCGTGGCAGGTCGGCGTCTTCTGGAAGTACGTGGGATTTGCGCTGCTGCTATTTGTCGGCGAGCGCGTGCTGCGCGAGGTCCGCGCGCGCCATCGCACGTACATCAGCAAAGTCGTCCAGCACCCCGGCGGCGTCGTCGAGGTCCACATCAAGAAGGAAAAGACGGAGCAGCGCGCGGGACAGTACATCCTCATCAACTGCCCGCAGATCTCGTACTTCCAGTGGCACCCCTTCACACTCACCTCGTGCCCCGAAGAGGACTACCTCTCTGTCAACATCAAGATTGTCGGAGATTGGACAAAGGCGTTTGGAAGCGCGCTCGGCTGCGAGCTCGGCCCTGAAGGGAAGAAGGGCAAAGCGGATGGAGGGAAGAAGGAGACAAAGATCGACAGTCAAGGCAAAAAGGCTCTGTTCATGAACCGCGTGCTCCCGAGAATCATGATTGACGGGCCGTTTGGGTCCGCCAGCGAGTGAGTCGCTCTGAAGAGAGGCGGGTCGACATGTAAGGTCTGACTAACAAGCATATTCTACTGCTGTCCCAGGGACTTTCACAGTGTGTCCCTGCTGTCAGAATGGCGCCTTGGTCTCGTCTGGATTCCCGGACACTGATCAGCTTGCTCTCTTTCCCCTCCTTCCTCGTGCACCCCGCCCAGAATTCGAGACGATCCTCCTCGTCGGCGCCGGTATCGGCGTGACGCCATATGCGTCGATCCTCAAGAGCATCTGGTACCGGATGAGCGAGGCGTCCGATCAGAAGCGCACGCGTCTGTCCAAGGTGTACTTTGTCCACATCTGCCGCGACACCGAATCAATCTCGTGGTTCAGGTCCGTGCTCGCCGCCATCGAGGCCAAAGACACAAATGGGGTGCGTCTGAGTCTTCCAGAAGCTGCGGATTGCGATGCGCGAGACGTCTGCTGTGTATCCTACCCGACCGCGCGCTGACGTCGGTCCTGGTTTGCTTCTGGCCTTGCAGTCCATCGAGATCATGACGTATGTTACGCAGAAGATGATGGACGACGACCTGACCGTGAGTGCTCGTGCGCTTACTAGCCCTCTTCCTACGATGGCAATCGCTGAGGCGTCCAAGCGCGCCCTCCTGCAGAACATCATGGTGTCGGACGTTGGCAGCGAGAAGGACGCCATCTCGGGCCTTCGTGCGCCCACGCACTACGGCCGGCCCAACTGGGATCTCATCTTCCAGAGTATCCGAAGCAAGCACCCGTCCACCGAGTGCGGCGTCATGTTCTGCGGACCGAAAGTGAGGGAGGCCGAGCAGCGCACCTTGGGCGCCATGATCACTTACGAGCACGAGAACTGACGGGCGTGCGCGTCTAGCCGGTGTCTTCAGCTCTCCACGCTATGTGTAACAAATGGTCGAGCGGCGGAGAGGATGGGACAAAGTTCATTTACGGCAAGGAGAATTTCTGAGCGTGGTGACCTCATCGATGGAAGATGTGGTGTAATGCTCGCACTCTGCGAGGGCGCAGAGGCAGCAGCTTGGCCGCACCAGAGTAAGCTGTTCTTGTATGTCAGGCGCCCGAAAGTACCAGCGCCTTGCTGGCAGTGTCGCCCTCCGTCGTCCGCTTTTCTGCTGCTCTCGCTACCCCGCCAAGACTCCCATGGGAGACGCAGCGCGTGGCGCTCAAAACATGGTCAAGAATGGCATCGCAATTTTCCGTGTCGCTGCACTAATGATGAGGCTACATAAGCGGTGCTTGTCCGCACAGCCGGGCGGCAAGGGGACTGAATAGTGGTACGGTACAGATCGATTGAGCGACAAGTATGCTCTTTTCGTGTGTAGATGAGGTGTCCTTGAGGACACATGGCTCTCACGCGGCCTGGGTGGTAGGCGAGGCCGGCTCCCTCGTCTCCGCCGCAGCGCCGTTGCCAGCACCGCTCGCCTTGAACTTGCTCACAAGCATTGCGCGGTATTCAGCATCACGCACGACCTGAGCATTTGCGAGCTCGGCGATGCGCCGCCCTTCCTCCTGGCTGCGCTTCTTGGTGCCCCGGGAGCGGAGCGAGGCGAGCGAGGACGACCAGCTCGCTGCCCGGGAAGGCTGCTCATAGGCGTGCAGCTGCTGTGGCGACTGCCGTTCCTGCATCCGTCCATCGGCGTGTGCGTGCCTTTGAGCCTGGACCTGCGCCTGCGCGAGGGCAAGGTCGTTGGCGCGCGAGATGGGCGAGGCGGGAGGGGACGCACAGGAGCCGTTATCTCTGGCGGTGTTGGCGCTTTGTTGCGAGACGGTGACATACATAGGCCTGGCTGCCGCACCCTCAAGTCTCGAGAGGCCGTTGTGATCAGCCTGCTGACCGAGGTTCTCGGCCGAATCGCTCAAAGGTGTCGCAGGCAGCTGGGGCGGTGGCACGCGGTGAGACGTAATTGACGGCTTGCGCGTCGGCTCTGAAGCAGACCGCGCATGCGAGTGCCCGTGGTGCCAAGACGCAGCGTCCATCGCAGGAGATTGTCGGCTGGTCGCGTCCGACTCGGAAGCGAAGAGCTTTGGAGCCGGCGTGCCCAAAGGAGATGGTCTAGGACTGGAGCCTTCAAGGTCGGAGTTGGCAGTGCCGCTGCGGCTGCGGTGCGACCTGCCCAGCGCCAGTGACGGGCGCGAGAAGAGGGATGAGGCTGCGCTACTGATACTGCGCTTGTGTGAAGCCCATGGTCGTGCAGGAGTGGAAGCGGCAGATGCCGAGGGCTTGCTACTGCTGGTTGCCTCCGGCGAAATCCCAGCTGCGTCGCCGTTGGCGCCTTGCATGCTGGTACGCCGCATTTGTCGCGGAAACGTCGAAGGAGGTGGGTTGATGGGTAGCAGGAGGTCGTTGATCGAGCCGCGACTCCAGTCCCACAGCCTGCTCCACTGCTCGATGACGGGTGATGCGGCGCCGCCGGCAGTCCCAGCTCTGTCGCCCCGACCGGACTCTCGAGCACTCGCGAGCAGATCGCGCTGCTGACCGCCTACAGGTGGTCCCGTGTCGGCTCTGCGCAGCGTGCCAAATTCCGATAGCAAGCCTGGATCTGAAGTTCCCCGGTGATGCCCAGGTCTCCAAGCTGGCACAGAACTTCCGGTACCTTGCCCGCTCTTCCCACTTGCATCCGCTGCGGTTTGCGCAACGGCAGTGTCGAGCATTTGCACACTTCCCCGACTGTTCCCCCTCTTCCGTCCACTGACGCTCAGTAAGAATGTCGACCCTGTGCTCCTGTTCCTTCGAAGAGGCGTGCAGAATCCGCCAGCGAGCGCCGAGTCCGATCTGGCGTTGACGTTAATGGGCCCGACATACTCGTCGGGATGCCAAAGCGGCGCGTTCTGCTCGTCCACGGGCCCGCGCGGGAACAGCTGGGGTGCAAAGTCGCCAAAGTCGAGCTCGATCAGCTGGCCCAGCAGCTGGGCGCGGTGCTGACGGCCGGGAGAGTCAGGCACGTTGCTCGGCACGGGCGGGCTGCTCGATTCGGCTGCAGGAGGACGGTCGAGGGTACTGCCGAAGGACTCGTCGAGGCGCGCCTTGGCCGGAGTCTGGGGCGCACTGACTGTGCCGTTGGGCGCTCGAGAGGGTCCACCGATAGTCGTGTGTCCGACGATACGGTTAAGGTTCCGTGTGGGCCGGATGGGCGAAGTAGGCGGTGAACTGGCCCGGACCCCTTGATCGTACTGCTGTCTAAGCCATTCGGATATCTTCATGTTTGGCGGCATGGTCACTGCTGTGGGTGGTGTCGTGCCGGCTGAGACGGTGTCCTGCGGGGCGTGACTCTCCGAGGCACCCGGAGCAGCAGGGAAGAAAGGCGGGTCGGCAGACGTCGGGAGTGCCAGTGGTGTCCGTGCCTCTGTCTCGTGCATCCGCATACCCTCCTCTGCCTCGTCCGAAGTGGAGCCCGTGTCTGGCTCTTGGAAGCTCCGCGCAGAGCGAAAGTCTTCGCGCGTCTCGCTCGCAACGCTCTCGTCGACGGACGGCCTGGGTCGGAGCAGAGCCTCTGACCGCAATTGTGTCAGGTTGCTGAAGGGGGCATGCTCGTTGTGGTCTGTGAGACCCAGTCGAGGCTGCCATGCCCTAGGTGCATATGCCTGACCGGCAGCTGCCCCTCCTTCCTCTTTGGTCGATAGGCCAGCGTACCCAGGCGCAGACTCATGGGCCTGGTCATGCTGCGCTGCTGTCCGTCCTGCACCTGCACCGAGATCTGCCTGGTCTTCTACGCCCGAAGCGTCCAGAACCTCGCTTTTGTGGGTATTCAAGTTCGGGCCGGCTCGTCTCGGGGAGCTGGCTTCCTCGAGCTCTGCGTCCTCAAATTCGGATGTCTCATGGGTGCTTGTGAGGCTGACGTGCGACACGTTCGACTGCTCTCCTGTGCCTGTAGTAGTCGCCTGCGAGAATGCAGTGCTGAGAGCCGAGTCGTGGCGGGTGTGCTTGAGCTTGCTGGGCGAGTTCGTAGAGCGGTCATACAGGGTCGCAAAGCTGGGCGTCGAGGCTGCGGGGCCGCATGCAGCAGGGACATGATGATCAGATAACAAGAGACATATCGATGTGCGACAGCGTCGAAAGAGCCCACCTGGCAGCTCGTCGTGCAGAGGGCGCGTCCGTCCTGGTTCTGGCTTTTTCGGCTGGCGTCTCGAGGTGACTGATCGTGACGGGGAGATGCCTTTGCATGACGAGCAGATAGAACGTGAGCATGTACGGAGACCAATCAAGAGCTTCATGGTTGTACGCAGGCGTGTGAAGGGCAACTCACGACTGGGATCCACCTGCTCGAGCGAGACGACATCCTCGTCTTCCAGTAGCTCGGAAGCCAGTACATTGAGCGACAGCAAGCTCTCAAAGCTGTCCGAGGAGGAGCGCCGGTCCAGTTGCGTTACCCGAGGCTTGGACTGGTGGATAGCTTCAGGCTTGACGTACATCTGCACGTCGTCTGCCATGGTTGTTCTTCCTGCAGCCGACATCATGCATGCAGGCAGGCAGTGTGCTGATACTCGTGAGCAGCAAGGGGAGGCTACGCGCGAGGCGGAGGGACTGGAGAGAGCATGTGGAGTGTACTACGTGTGCGTCTGTGAACAACCAAGCTCGTTAGATGGAAGAATATCGATGCGATGCATATGCATGAAGAGCCAGGAGCTGAAGAAGAAGCTAAGGAAGAGCTCCGCCTCAACTTCCGCAGCCCCGGCATCTCGGGCCGGCAGGATGAGACCGAGAAAAAGCTACCACAATTTGTGGAGATACAGTCGTCTCCCTCGCCGCAAGTCTCAAGTCTCAAGTGACAGAAGAGCCGTGACCGTCTGGTCCCTGCACATTCACAACCGTGCGATTGAAGCCCTTCGGGATCAACGTCCCTGATGTGGGCCCCACCGCGCGGTCCCTATGAGCCGGGTTCCGCGAGCCGGCGCCTCACATCGTTTCCACGACACAGGCAGCACAGATCCACGAGGCAATGCACAGCGCTTGTACTGTTGGAACGCTTGAACACTCTCATGCATCCTAGCCGTACGGTACAAGAGCGCAGACGACTAGTGCTTGTCGCTGTTGTCCATGGCTGCGACCTTCGCTCGCATCTGGCGACGCGTAAAGAGGCAGTGCGGATGGACGGGAACCACCGATCTGTCAGCCACGCAATACATACACGAATGGAATTCCGTGGAAGACGCACGTCGGCAAAGGCCTTCTTCATCTCCTCCGGAGAGCGGCTCGACCCGACCTTGACGCCCTTCTTGACGGCCTCGCGGGCCTCAATCCTGTCAGTCCACTTCTTTACGGCAGGAAACTCGTTGAGATCAATCTCAATCATCCACCCGGCGCTTTTTTAGTGTGCGTTCGGAGGGAATCAGTCTGGGCTTGCTCGGTAGCGAATGGGAGCGCAAGGACTTACCGAACCCAGCTGAAGTTGGCAATGTCGGCGATCGTGTACTTGTTGCCGACAAGGTAGTCCGTCTTGGACAGCTGGCTCTCGAGGACAGAGTAGAGTCGCTTCGTCTCGTCAAGGTAGCGCTTCTGGCCGTACTCTGACTTCGCCCCCGCCATGGCGATGAAGTGGTTCGCCTGCCCCTGCATGGGCCCGATCCCGCCCTGCTGGAAGGCGAGCCAGCTGAGGAGCTCGTAGTACTCGTCGCTGCCGTGCGGGAAGGACAGGATGTTGTCCTTGTCGTACTTATCGACAAGGTACTGCATGATGGCAATCGTCTCAAAGACGCGCAGCTCGCCGTCCTTGAGTGCGGGAATGCGCTGCAGGGGGGCGGAGGCATCGTGGGTCGCGCAAAGCAAATCGCGCGGGTGGGGCAGAGCAGAGCCGTCAGCGAAGAGCGTACGGGAGAGGACAGTTTGAGTATGCTCACGCCGTTGGGGTTGATCTTCAGGAACCTGTGTTACGGGGTTCATCAACGCGCATTGCTTCGTCAGCGAAGGCCGTCGATCGTCAGCGATGTAGAAGACACGGGGGAAACACAACCGCACCAATCCTCCTTCTGGGTGTTCTTGGTGATGTCGACGATCTCTGCCTTGTAGGGAATGCCGAGCTCCTCAAGGACGATGCTGGCCTGCGTCGGGCGTGTTATATAGATGTCGTGGTTCAGCGCTGGCAGGGACGGACTTGGCCTGACGGTGAGCCTACCTTGAACCCATTCGGCGTGCCCTGAGCAGTGAACAGGAGAGAGCGAGTCAGGTCAGATCAAGAAGGCTCGCTGCTGGACGGTGAAGGTCGATGCCCCGGTATGCCGTCTCCGCAGACGCGGAGAGACCGACGACGCACAAACGTGTAGAGGGTGATGTTGGACGACATTGCTCGAGTGTGCAGGGACAGTCTTGATGAAGCTGCTGCGGTGCTCTTGCTCAATATCCTTTGCATGCGGTGTGGTTGGAGCAGAGGAGAGGAGAGGAGAGGAGAGGCTGAATCATCCATCATCAGCAGCGGCGGGTGCAGGCGGGCACGAGGTCCATCGACGACGGCAACGACGACGACGGCGACGGCGACGGCGACAGGGCTTCTCCCTCATTCCACATCGCACACAGGATCCGTACACCATGGCAGACGCAGCAGAAGGGACGGGCGCACCGAATCGCTCTGCGCGCAAAGCATGCTGGGACGCGCGGGACGGCTTCTTCGAGTGCATGACGCGGACAGGCGAGGATGCGTCGGCGTGCAAGAAGCAGCGCGCACTGTTTGAGAAGGACTGCGCGGCGAGCTGGGTGGGTGTGCTCGCATCGCATCCTGCAGTGCTGTATGACCCACCCACCCCGTTGCGCGAGCTGACTGCCTGTGTACATGGATGTCCCGCCAGGTCGACTACTTCATCAAGCGCAGGCAGCTCCAGGCGCAGCAGGATCGCATGTACGCCCAGGACGCAGGCGTCATTGCCAACAACGCGGCATCCATCGGAGGAGGAGCACCCTCGCAGCAGCAGCGCGGGCAATAAGCGCATCGTACACATGCTGCAGAAGGAGGGAGAAGTCCGCCGGCTTCATAGGCAGAGACGCGGAAAGTACCGGTGATGCACCAAGGACGTGATGGCACATCGCAAGCATGCGGGGAGAGGCAGACATACATGGCAAAGCCGTACAGTAGCCGCTTCCTGGGGCGAGATGGCAAAGGGGAAGGATCCCAAGAGGAAACGCAAAAGAGCCGCCACCCCTTGCAGAAGCAGGGTAGCGAGCCCGATGCTCCAGGAGAAGAGAACACGCATCTGTATCATACGCGCATTTGACACCATCGAAAGCACTCCATTCGTCCAGTCGTGCCTTCCGCCCTTTTTGCACCTCTGCACCGTACCGTTATGCGCTACAACAACAGCTTTGCTTTTCCTTCCCTTGCCTTGCACCGATGGCTATCTATGTTTTATCCGACGACTGACGTACTTGGCTACTCTCGCACTCCTGTCGTCTTCTTCTTGGACGGGATTGGGCCTGCTCATTCCAGCTAGACGGCCGGCGCCTCCGTGTCGATCCTGGGCGAGGCCACAATGGCTCCGAGCGAGGCAGCGCCACTCTGCAGCTCGCGCGCACACAAGACTTCGTCCAGAAAGGTAACGGACGACTTGCGCCGGACCTGGCCCAGCCCGCCTTTCTCCTGGTGGCTCCCGAGCTCAAAGTACTCATGTGCAGGCGTGTGCAGCGGTGTGCTCAGGTCGCTCCTGCATCCCTCGCCAGGCGACAATGCTAGCGTCGGAAGGGTGAGATGTACTTCATCCTGTTCTCGCGGCATGCGTCCTGCTGTCGACGGGGTCGTTGGGTTGGACGGCCCGACGACGACGTAGCTGCCAACGTTGAGCGAGATGGAAAGCGGGTTGTTCCCCCGCCGCGTGGCGAGGTCGCTAGTAGTATCCGCCCTGCTAGGGGCCATGCGGAGCGGCGCCGTATGCGCGCTCGCCGTCTGCTGCTGGGAAGTCGAGGTACTGGTCACAGCAGCGGCCTCGAGGTCGGCTTTGCGGTTGCGCAGGATGTTGACTCCACGGACGAGAAGGAGTGTGACGACGACGAGGCCGAAGATTGTTGAGTCGTACAGCTCGCCGAGGACCGTGATTGGGCCCGTCTGAGGATTGTTGAGTATCCGATAGCCTGTATCAAGTTTGCGATGCAGTGGGCAAGGTCAGCTCGGCAGTCGGCGGCTTCCAGCGAGAGATGATGGTCAGCTCACCCATCACCGCCTTGACAATGGCGAGGAACATCCACGCGAGCGTAAAGACAGAGTACGCGATCAGCTCGCCCGCGACGAGCTTGCTGTTGCGCCGGAGGAGTTCGCGCTTGCTGATGTAATGCAAGTCCGAGCCCGAGCTACGCCGGATGAGCTTGAGCGTCGACGAGCTTGCGTGCTTGAATGTTGCCGAAGTCTTGCGCGCAATGCTCTGACTCTGTGCTTGCCCTTTCTCCTCACGGCCATCTTGCTCTTCCGTTTCCTTCTCTTTGCTACGTCCCGACACGGGCGCGCCAGTCTGGCTGCCGTGCCCGCCGAGCGTGTCGACAAAGGCCATCTGCCGCGAGAGCAGGCTGAGCAGCAGGCACGAGTAGATGGTGTAGACGACCCAGCACGCGCCGTACGCGACGGCCCAAACGCCCCACGAAGACTGGTAGTAGAGCTCAGAAATGCGTTTGGTCGTGTACGCCGCATCGAGCGCGTCCTGCAGGCGCGGGTCGCCCGCCGTCAGGCTGCTTTTGGCGGCCGCGTATGCAGCGGCGGCCTGCATCGAGCGCGCTACCTTGATGGGCCACAGACCGACGATCACGAGCTGGATGAGGAAGATGGCCAGAGGTGCGACCCAGCAGATGACGTTGAGCGTCATGGGCTTGAAGCGCAGGTATCTGGACGTTCGCGCGCTGCCTGGCGGTGTCAGGTGCCAGGCAAAAGCGTTGGCCGAGGCGGAGTACCAGGCCCAGAAGAGGAGGGGTGTCGGAAGAAGGAGACTCAGCTGTGAACCATGAGATTACGTAAATAATTGGGAGGTGTCAGCTTTGCGCACAGTCAGGCCCGGTAATGGCGGCAGGGAAGTGGTACTCACACGCTGGATGACTACGAGTGCCGAGCCTCTCCACAGATACGCGCGCAGCACCAGTGCGGTCGCGATGGCCACGATGCAATAGCACGACACCATGACGGGTGCGAGGATGGGTGAGTGCGGCAGGAAGTAGACGCCTTCCGCCTTGACGGTCTTCTGGGCGAGCTTTCGCTGATCCTTCCGCGCAAGTTGGACACCGAGAGCGGCGAGCGAGACAATCTGGAGCGGGCAGTGCGGGAACGTCAGCTCTCTGCGCTCGTAACGACTCTCGCTTGTCGTCGCATGCGCCGTGGATGCGCTGTCCACGACTGCACGTGATGCGGTGCCTGAATGGCAGCGCCTTGCTGCCAGGCTGGAAGGCTCAGGCACTCACCAGCGCCAATATGGTAAAGCCAACGACGACGTCGAGGCTGACGTAGATGGCATGATTGAATTTCTCCTTGCCGTCAAAGAAGGACGGGTTCTGTGCCATCTTTGCAGTGGCGATGAAGCGTTCTGCGGCAGAGGCTGAGCTCGAGACTGCCGCTGGTGGTGCGGCCAGCAAGGGTGCGATGACGGAAGGAGAGGCGATAGGGAGGGAGCTGAGGAGAGCGCTCATCGTGCAGAAGAGTCTGCTGTACGACAGCTGTCAAGGCTGGACCTAATACTGCTGACGGGCTGCTGAACAAAAGGGGGTGGCGTGCAAAGTGTCCAAGGCGATGAGGGTGCGCCTCAAAGCCGCGCTGCAGGCTTGCGCAGAGCTGCCGGCCTGGATGAGGTCTTGAGGCGTATACGTTGAACGAGAGTACCTGTAGCGATGTCAAGGGGTCGAGCAGACGGAGATGAACTGCGAGTCGGGATGGAAGGATGGCAGAATGCGAAGACTGTACGGAGATGTGCCCTGATGAGTAAATGATGAGGGGCCTGCATCAGTGCCAGTGCCAGTGCCAGTGCACATGTGGTCAGTGTCTCTCAGTCAGGCCTCATGAGCATCCGCGGCCACGGCCGTCTCTGTCCAATTCGTCCAGGGGGTCAAGCCACCTCCCGACCCAAAGGTCCAGACCGCGGAACCGAGAACGACCGCCGGCGCGCAGACTCAGCAGTACTGGCTGGTGAGATGGGGATCTGCCTCTGCGATGAGTGACACACTCATCGGCAACTCCAGCCTCGCTCCTCGCTTGCATTAACCAACTCCAGGCCCGCGTCGGCTTTTGGCCTGAAGGCCTGCCGCATTTGGCCTCTGGCCCACGTCCGTCAGCAGCACAGCAGCAGCAGGTGGAATGGCATAGCAAGAGCAGCAACAGCAATCTGACCCTGCCTTGACGCAACATCCATGTCCCCGTATGTTGTCATTGACTGCAAGGTGAAGCGGTTCGTTGAGCGTCCAGCGCCACCTTGATCGAGGTTGGAGCCGCCTCGGTCTATCGACCATGTCCCAACATTTCTGTGCAGCCAAACCGTCTTGAGCAATTGGTAACCTCATAAATCCGTCGCCGTCGTGCTGCGCCTTGCCTACGCGCTGGACTGGGACAGCTCTGCTCAAGCGACTTGGTCCGGTCAGGGGAAGGGCCTCCCCGCAATTTGAGGCCAACATGACACAGCACGACAGTGCACCCAAGACGTACAGCTGCAAGGCCTGCGGGACAGAGCTCGCTTCCAGTGCTGACATCGAATCGCGAGTAAGCGCACACCCTCGGCTGCTCTTTCCCGAAAGGCGCCGGCCTGTTGCGCGGCTGGGTACCCTTTGACAGCCCCGCGCCATGCAAAACACATACGCGGGCCGATGTTTGACATACTGCTACCGCCTCTGTCCTAGCGCTTCAACGGCTTCCAAGGCCCTGCGTTCCTGCTCGCCGCTGTGCGCAATGTGCGCGAGGACGAAGTCCAGGAGCGCCTCATGACGACGGGAACGCACATGGTGCGAGACGTCAGCTGCGCCACATGCAGGCAGATGCTCGGATGGAAGTACGTGAGTCGGGCGAGCCTGCGAAACTGGCGTCACACGCAAACGAGCGCTGCCGATGACTAAGTCTGAGATGACCTGGCTTGCATGCCCATAGGAGAAAGTCAGCGAAGAGTCGCAGAAATATAAGGAAGGAAAGTATGTGATGGAGAAGTCGCTCATGAAGAGCTCTTCGCCTGATGCTTAGCACTAGAAGCACAGCGTTTGGCGATTCCTTTCGCTCGTTTTACTTCCACGTTGCAAGCCCGTCGATCCAGACACCGAGACGACCAGCGTCTCCGTGCGAAGAGGATTCGACTGATTAGACAGATCGCATGATCAACTGCTCAGCTGAGCTGTCCTAAACAGAAACATCGGGCAATCCTCACGATACCTACTCGCCATGCTACCCCCGCCTAGGCCCGTCGCTGCTCCATTTTGTGCGCCCTTCCCCTCGCAGCTGGAAGCTCGCAGGACTGTGTTCAGTGGAAGGCACAACGGCAACCTGGTCGATGTTCATGCCTTGCCCATTGGTCCCACTAGCCCAGACGGCACCGTTGCCTGATCCGTAGATGACGAAGTTGCCGTCGCTGTCGTTCACATCGGCCGACGCGCAGCAGCTCAATCAGCCTACGCGCCGCTTGCAAGACATCAGCTGGAACGTGCTTTTGCAGTATCGCCTTGGACGGCTCTGTCGGCTGCGAAGCGCATTGCTTCCAATTTGGCGATACCCAAGCGATCTGGCCGTCCTGCGGCTGCTCGGGGTGATCAGACGTGTGGAGGACCAGCCTGGATGTATGCGGGTCCAACCAGAGGTATGTGTTGCTGGCCGGTCGCTGTCCGGACGGCCCGCCACGACGCGGCAAAGGCGGAGGCGCACGGCTTTGCAGGTGGAGATGCGACAGCGCCTCTGTCATTGATGTAGGCCGCGAATCGTGCGGGACGGCCGGCGCTGAAGCGTCAAGTGCAGTCGCGCTTCCGTCATCCGCAACAACAGCGACAAAGCTGCCGGCATTGAGAGCGAAGTGCTTCCATGCCGAACTGCTGGCAAAGAGTGTGGAGCCGCCGTCTTTGACCTGAAGGTATGGCGGCTGGTCGGCGAGAACGAGGACAGGGTCCTTGTAGAAGGTCCGGTATCCGATCTTAGCAAGGTAAGCCATTGGATCCCACAGCACCTGGCCCGTCTGCGCGCTCCTGATGCTCAGTTGCCCGGAGAGCCGATCCAATTGAAGTGTTGGTGAGACATTGCCTCTCCTGCGCCCCTGTCCGATTGAGCTGCTCCAGAGCACTCGACCGAGCTGTTGCTGGTCCCAGACAACGAGCTCGCCCTCCTCGACGAGCTCAACTCTGACCTTCTTCAAGGCCGCTTCTGACCCAGCGGACCACCGCAGACTGTCCGAGCGGTACTGCATCCTGTGGCCCAGGCCATCCCGCACGCCGATGAGGTATCGCACGGGCCCTTCGATGAAATCGGATTGGAACGTCCCTTCGGCCCATCCGTCATTGATCCGCAGGAATGGCGTGGGCGGCGTCACTTCGGGGATCATGTCCATTGAGCCGACAAACTGCGTGCCGTCGGAGATCCGGTTACCTAGAACGGTGAAGTCCTTGCAGCCTGCAGCTGCGATGCCGTAGCCGAATCGACCGGGTCCAATGAGGCTGGTCGGGCGGAATGCAGAAAGGGTAAGACAGGCAGCGCGATCGCGCATGATCTGCAAGGAATAAAGCTCACTTGTCGAGTACGGCTCCACCATAGTTCTGGATGTCGTGATTGTCGCCCCAGGTTGTCGAGCCAATGCCACTGTCAGCAGCACGGCATCGCGTTTAGCGGGCACTTCCGCTTTCGGCATGGGCAGGATCAACTCACATGGCCATGTGAATGAAAGCACCATCGCTGATGATCTGGTTGTTGATGACCCTGGTGCCTGTAAAGTTGGCATCGAACGGGAAGGGGTCCACGCTGTTCGGAGATGGCCAAAGCCGGTCAGCCTTTACGGACGGGCCGGATGAAGGCATTCGCAGCGACACACAGATTGATCCCGCCCATGAGGTTCCTCGTACGTGCGATGATGGTGTTTCCGACAAAGGTGGTGTCCGGCGCGCAGAAGACGACGATAGCCCCGTCAGTCGCGTCCAGGATGGTATTCGACGCGATGAGGCCGTTCCGGCAGGCGATGCTGAGGCCGTCTGCCCAAGGGCCATCGGGCGCAGGGTTGCCGCACGGTCCAA
The DNA here is from genome assembly GCA_008802785.1 of Symmetrospora coprosmae. NCBI lineage: Eukaryota > Fungi > Basidiomycota > Cystobasidiomycetes > Symmetrosporaceae > Symmetrospora > Symmetrospora coprosmae. The sequence goes on along the minus strand of VUYT01000007.1, from coordinate 711,655 downwards.
TGTCTGCTTGAGATGTCGCGTCAGCATCTCGGCGTAGCCATCCGCAAAGGCGGCACGTGTTCGCGTCTATGGACTGTACTGACGGTTGTTCACGATGCGACCTCCGTTGCTCCCGTCTACCAGATGGCAGCCGGACCATCCGCGAGGATCTTCGAGAAAGCAGCGCTCAAGCACTGGATCCTTCGCGTCCCAGCCGCCAATCACGATGAGCGCCGCGCCATCCTTGAGCCAGCCCATCTGGTCGCGCAGCCCGACGATCCTGAGGCAGCGGATGGCGGCGTTGACGCGGTTGATGGCGTCGATGGCGCCGCTTTCTCGCTGGCCGCGCGTGTACAGCCGGGCCATCTTGTCCTTCTCCGTTGGATAGCCATCCGTCGCCAGCTCCTGGTGGTCCGCCCGCATCCAGATCTTGCTGTCGAGATCATATCCACAGCCCGGCGCGAGGAGGACACGCGTGTAGGACCCCTCTCGGGCAAAGATGTCCGAGATCCACTTGCCGGCATCTACACCAGCAGGCAGCTGTCCTATCCGGTGGACGCTGTACGCGGGCTGCACATGAATCTTGGCCATCTCGATGGATCTGGGCGGAGCAGAAGCGGAGATGTCCAAACTGGGCGACGCACTTCGAAACGGCTCAACACACGGACGTATCGACGAGAACAGGTACAACGACTCGATAGAGCGAAAGAACGAACAACCTGTCGGACGGAAGGCCGCGCGCTGTGCGCAACCATGTCCAGGCTGTTCAGACACAGGTCCCCTTCTCGACCGTGACCTTCTCGCACGCCTCTTCGGACGCAATCTGCTCTGGGATGATGCCGTTGCCAGTCCCGCTGAGGACGCTGCCATCCCGCGTACTATACCAGCAGCCCCCAACGACATTCTTCCTGCTGCATGTTGTGAATTCCCTGCCGTCGCCGACCTCGAGGTTGAGCGTGACCCGCTCGACCTCTGGACCCACACTGCAAGGTCGCAATATCAACGCGGGCCGCGCTGGCCAACTCCAGTCAAGCAAGACTTACCATGTGGTGTAGCACAAACTGGCTCCGGGGCTGGTCTTTCCGCTGCGAGTCCGCAGGTTGCAGCAAGGCGCGGCGCAGTCAGATAGGTTCGCCTTCCGAATCCACACGAACGCAGCACTCGCTGCCAGACGCGATGCGCAACTCACATGGCAGGGCAATCCTCGACAGTGTTCCTGTCCCCTTCCCTACCTCCGGAGATCAGGGCCGTGAGTCCCGTCGAACCGCATAGCTTCCCTCCGGCAAACTCGCACATCATGCTGGGCCCAACGGCATTCTCATAACTTAGAGCAGGACCGTACTGCATGATCCTCTTCACGGCATTGGCCGCGCAGGTCGTGTGCGTGAAGTCGAGCTTGGCGGTGACGATTGGTAGGATGATCTCTCGAGGTTCAACTCGGTTTGCTACAGGCACTGCGGCAGCCATGCTTGCGGTGACGGCGAGGGCGAGCGCCTTGCTGACTGGTACAGAAAGGGACACCATGAGAGCTGGTTCTGTGACCTAGAGCGAGCCGCGATATCCGGGTGCGGAGTGGTCAATCGTAAGAGGCAAACACAGTCCAGCCCGTATCGCCCACCTTTTATGGCCCCTGCCTAACACAACGCGCAAAACAAGTCAAGCACTGCCCTTTGTACAGCATGGCCCTCCTCCCTTGCCCCCATATGCATAGGATGAGAGAAGGAAGTTGGCTGTCCGGCACGGGGCCGCCGGTCATGAGAAAGCATTAGCTATCCTTTGTCGACCGTATAGCTGCGTAGAAGGCTAAACTCCGCTCGTATGTTGTCCGCAACTGAGGCTTCTGGCTGCCGATGCGCGTTGGTTCCGCTGCGACATGGGAAGACCTCGTCCCTCTCGGTCAGCATCGGGACTCTAGATCCGTTCAAACATGCCACACACTTTACTGGATTCCTATTTAGGCGGTAAGGACGAGCAGAGCGAGTGACAGCACACTTGCGTACTACAACAACAGGAGAGACGTCAAGTGCACTATGCGAATCATATATCAACGCAGACAAAGGAAATTCAGTCGATACCTGCGAAATGACTGATCAACATGTGCTCTTTCCAAAATCAGAGTATGCTCTTTCCCGAGATCGAGGTGTCTTGAGAAATCAGGCGCAGGCCCCCTTTGCGACGGTGACGACGCCCTCGCAGTTTGGCGCAATGTCGTCCGGCACAACGCCCTCTGTGCTGAACTGGCCGGTTACGGCGTCAAAGGGACAGCCTTGATCGGTGCCGGTCAGTCCGCAGATGGTCTTCGCGGCGCCGTTGATCATGATGGCGACCGATTCGACGTCCGGCCCGGTACTGTGCGTGTGCAGAGTCAGACATTGATGATATCATTGATGATATACTTCTGCTCGTTTCACAATCGCAAATGCAGCGCGGACTCACCAGGTAGTGTAGCACAGCTGCGAGGCAGCGTCGGCCGGCTCACTGCGCAGAAAGCAAGGCAGTAGTACTCGTCAGCGGCAGGCATACGCGGGACAAGTACTGCATGCAGCGATGCGGCACATGTGCAACGTACGGGAGGAGCGTCTTGCAGCTCTCGGATCCGGACACGTAGGTGCCCTCGCCATTGTAGAAGCAGTCCTCGCCGCACAGGAGACCGGGCCCATCGGTATAGGCCGGCCCGTAAGTCAGGATACTTGGGACGATGCCGCCGGGACACCTAGTCTTTGCGACACCTTCGAGCATGACGGTAGCACTATCGGCTCGGTTGCGCAGTGTGGCCGAGGTGGGGGCGCCCGTAGCGAGGCCCGCTAGGAGGGCGAGAGCGAGGGTGAGGAGCTGAGGAAGCATGACGCAGACGAGCAAGCGAGAGTAGCGGCGGAGGATGGCGCGAAAGAGGATGAAGGGTGCACGAGCCGGCCGGGTAAGGTTCAGAGGTTGGGTAGGAGCAAGACAGAGACAGGGTGCTGGGCAGGGTGGCCCGCCAATCGTCCATCCAGGCTGAAGCGTCCCAGTACCGTATAGTCCCGTTGACAACGGCAGAGATATTGCAGGTAGTGGACGGCATCCATCCAGGCGGCGCAGAGCCGGCGTGGCTAGAGCCGAATTTTGCCCCCTTGTTTCCGCACGGCGCCCAGATTGGAGATGGGCCGGCGCGTACTGCATTGGCGTTAGGCATTGTCAAGCAGGCTGGCTGTGCGACTTGGCAGTCTGCGTCAGGCTAGTCATGGTCCGCAGCAGTCGGGTGGAGTGGCCCGCCGGAGAAGCCCGGAGTTTAGCAGATCGGGTTATTGGGCTGGCTTGCAGCCGTCTAGCAGGTATCGATGTACATCATTCATGACCACGTATAGTCGTGACTGCCTCTCGGGCTTTGTTCGTCATTGCTTCTTCGCCCTCTTTCGAATAGAATAGATGGGACCGCTCAGGGATCAGGCCCGGACGTAGTCCTCGAGGCACCGCCCCTCCTGCACCGACACTCGCGAGCAGTCCAGCGGGCCCGCAGTCGTGGTCGAGTCGCCTCCGAGGCGAGCGTCAAAGATGCAGATGCCTACGCCGCCGACGAAACAGCCGGTCGTTGCGGTATCGCCATCCAGGGACTGGGTGACTGTTGCCGACTGGACAAGAGGTCCGGAGCTGCAGGTTAGAAGCAGGTTAGATTTGAGCATCCACAGCGATTCCGTGCTCGAGGGCAGTCCTACCAGGTGGTGTAGCAGATCTCGGCAGCAGCTGGCTCGGCGCTGGGGCCATACATAAGGCGCAAGATGTCGCATCAGTCGTGGCTCCCGCCTCGTACAGGGTGAGAGAGAGAGCGCGGACTCACGCCTCGTCAGTCCCACAGCTGGGGACGTTGTACTGGCTAGGCTCCCCCGTGACAACGTCATAGTTGCAGATGAGCTCGGTGAACATGGGGTCAGGGGACGGGTAGGTGCACCGGAGCGTCGTCTCTGGCTCGGCGTCAGGCGTTGGAGCAAAGCCGCCGGGACCGTAGGTGATCTCTGACTTTGTGACCTGCTCGAGGCTCGGGCACGTCGTGTATAGAGCGTCGTTCGCGAGCGCGACGATGCTGCTTGGCGGAGCGGGCATGGGCGATGCCCTCGCCCGGAGCTGGCGCATCTGCTTCCGCGTCAAGACGTCCCGCTCGAACAGGTCGAGGCCGATGTCGGGCAGGGCTGGCTGGGGCAGTGCCAGGACCGAGGCCAAGGGCGCAGCAGCGAGCAATAGCAGGAGGAGAGTGTGTGCGTAGACCATGGTATCGCTGTTGTTTTTATCTTGGGGCCGGCGGCTGGGCGTGCTGAGGCTCTCGGGTGTACAGTGAAGTGAAAGAAGCGGCGAAGAGCTAAACGAGTGTGGGAATGGAGCGAGCTCGTACGAGTATGGAAAGCAGTACAGAATGGGGGAGGGAAGGACGACGATGTGAATGTGCGTAGCTGATGGATGGCGTTGGAGGAGAGGAGAGGAGAGGAGAGGAGAGCAAGGAGAAGGAAGAGGAGGAGGAGGAGGCCACCCGAGTCGGCAGCGACAGTGCAGTTCCCCAGAAGGCCGCACGACCTAGGCTAGCCGATGTGCACCACTACACACACGGTGCGCATACATACCACCTACACATGGCCTCACTACATGCATCAGTCGCAATCGCAATCGCAATCTCACATCGCGTCCTCCCTCGAGAAACCAAAAGCGGGACGCGTCGGACGCGTAGAGTGACCGGGCACGTGGCATCGGCATCGGTTCGAGCACTGGCAGGACAGGACGCGTATCAATGGGGACAACGCGTTCGTACACCACCCTCTGCTGATTGTACCCTTCTGCCCGATTGTACCCTGCTCTACTGCTCGACAGGCTGGATCCCCTCCTTCGGCCAGAGCCACCCGTACGAATCCTCGACGTCGCCCGACTGGATGCCCGTCAGCTGCGACATGAGGTGGATGAATCCTGGGCCTGCAGTCTGGCCGTTGCCAATTTCGACCTTGCTCGTCTCGGTCGCAGACGTGTGGTACGTCACGCTCCGGACGGGCGTGATGACGGCTGCCGTCCCGGCGGCGGCCACCTCGTCAAACTTGCCCGCCTGCACCGCAGTACGCACGACAACAAACGCACACTCACGCGCGCGTCAGCTAGAAACCTGCAACAATTCTGTGAGATGAGCCAAGACTTGACCGCACCTTCACATCGGCAAACTCGACCGGGGCGTGCTCGACCTTCCACCCGAGCGACTTGTCCGCAATCTGCGCAATCGACTTTGTCGTCACGCTCCGGAGGATAGAGTCGGACGCAGGCACGTAGAGCGTCGGCTTCCTGAGGCGCTCTGAATCGGAGGATCCCGCCCCCTGCTCGTATGCGAGGAGCAGGCAATTGGACGTCGAGAACTCGTCAATCTTGGTTCGCGTGGCTGGGTTCGAGCAGGAACGACCCGGTCAGCAGGCGACACTACGGATGGGCACACTGCAGACGGAGCGTATGCAAGAACTCACCACTGTCGAGGTGCAGAGTGATGGCATAGCCGGCCTTCTTGGCGGCAATCATGTGCTGAAAGACGCTGTGGCAATTGCGGCAGCGCGGAGATCCGAGATTGCACGCAGTCAGCCTGGCTTGGACCCTTTTTTGCGAATGGCAGTCTTGCCTTGAGACACAGACAGAAGTAGGGCGACATACGGAGCGTAGTTTCCAGCAAGCTTGCCTGACCCGGTGCCTTTTGGTGCGGCTCTGTCGAAGTCCTCGAGAACGAAGGCGTCGACGCCTGGGGAGCTCGTGCTGGCTGCGCCGTAGAGGGATCCCGCAGGCGTGCACCAGACGAGGCTGTTGGGGTTTGCGCAGCGCGGCATCAGCAACGAGCAGGCTCCTGCCGAGCAGCATGCCCGGGTAGCAGCGACGACGAGGCGGCAGCACGCACAGAGTGAATTCGTCCGGCGGGCCTAGGGCGAGGTTGCCCCCGCTGCCAAAGTACAGCGGGCGCATGTAGAGCGATCCGGCCGTCCCGTGCGGGCCGTAGGGCGGGACAAACTCCAAGTTGGCGGCGGCGCACAGGCGCGTCGTCTCGAGGAAGAGCGCCTCGGGCAGCTCGGGCATGCAGACCATCTGCGCAGAGTGGTTCATCCGCGCGGCGTTCTCCGTGGGGCGGAAGATGCGGACAGAGCCGTCCTTGTGACGGTACGCTTTGAGCTGGAGTGGGAGGAATGCCACAGCGCACATCAGTAGGCGGATGGCAGGGAGGGGAGATTGCAAAACAAGCAGGGCGAGACGTACCCCTTCAAAGACCTGTCCCGTGTTGCCGCGAGAAGCCATTCGTTGATGCATTCAGACGAAAAACGTCAGCGACCGAGTCCACTCGCACGCGCGAGCAGCATGCAACGCACAGACTGTCCATAGTTGAGCGCGACGCTCGCGACGTGGAGCTGGACGTAAGGCTCTTTTACGAGCTCGGGCGTGCCCCAGCTGCCGTTTTTCTGTGTGGTAGCGTAGCCGTACAGTCACCCAGTGAGCCCTGGACAACGCGCCAACACGAGCATTCGCTCCGACGTGGACAGGAGACATGCGCACCCAAACGACTTTGGCGTAGCCATTCGTGGGCGCGAGGCCGAAGGTGAGGTTCTTCCAGTCGACCTCGTCACTCGGGTGCACAATCTTGCCGGTGCTGGCTCCGTTCCTGGCCAGTGGTCAACACAGCAGCTGCAGGATGAGCGGGTGCATTGCATTGGGCAATGCAGCAGCCTGAGGATCCATGTCAGCCTCACGTTGCTGCCATCCTGTCTGGTGTTCTTTTTGGTATGCTCCTTGCGTGGAGAAGGCAGAGCCGTGAGGCGGGGAGGCGGCGCGCAAGGCGACTCGGAGTCAGCGGCACCGTCACCCGGCCGCAAGCTCCGGATACGATGGAGAGAGTGACTCGAGCTGACGATGCGACATGCTGGGACTTGCAGGGTGGCTACATGTACAGTACGCAGGGCACGACACAGCACAGCGCACGAGGTCTGTGTCTTGACAGCGGACGTCACTTCACAGCGAGCGAGGCCTGAGGAGCGCCCGTGAGCGAGAAGATGGGCCAGACGCGAGGGAGTCTATGCCCCTTCATCTGGCCGGCTGTACAGATGCAATACGAGAGACAGTCATGGCGGGCATGTGGCCCAGAGTGAAGGGTGAAGGGTACGAGAGCGAGAGCGAGGGCGACAGAGACAAGGGAGAGGAAGAAGAGTGTCCATTGACGGGGGTTCTGGCATTCTGCCTCACGCCCGCATGTCGTTGTCGGCGGCCGCGGCGTCCTCTTCGGACATGCTCGCGTGCCGCATGAGATCGTGCAGCTCTGCGTCGCCCGAATAGCTGAACCCCCTGAACGCGTCCTGGGCCTGCTCGTCGAGCGGGCCCGCACCGGCCCCGTTCATGCGGTCCCTGCTCGGGTTGATGGGCACGGGCGCCGGCCTCGCCCCGCCGTTCCCGGTACCGGGCGGCCCGTCGTCGAGCCAAGGCGTGGTCGGGTCGTCGTCAAACCAGTCGCCGTTATCTTTTGGCGCCTCCTTCAGAATGTCGGCCTCGGTGAACTCCGGGTCGAAGTTCGAGACGCTCTCGTCAGAGTCCACAAACGGCTTGAACGGAACCGTCACCTGGCGCGCGCCGAGCGCCTCCCAGTCAATCATCTTGAAGAAGGCGTGCTCCTTGAGTTCCGCAGCGTCGCGCTTCGAGCCGAGACGGTGCGCCGGATTGCGATTCAGGAGCTACCCAGGGGACCACTTGCAAGCATCAGCTGCGTGATCGGACGCGTAAGCTGCCCAGGAGCGAGGACGCACCCCCTTGACAAATTGCTTGCCATCGTCTCCGATCACACCGCGCGGGAACTTGATCTTGCCAAAGCAGATGTTCTTGTACATTTGCTGCGTGTCCTCGGCGTAGAATGGACTCCACCCGCAGCACATTTCAAACAGCAGGACGCCTGCGGTGCATCATCGGAGGAGGATAGAGGTGCGTTAATGATTTCGCACCTTGACACTCGCAAAGTCGTGGTCGCCTTTGACATGACCACTCACCCAGCGACCAGAAATCAACAGTCTGCGAGTACCCGTGGTCGTCGAGCAGGACCTCTGGGGCCAGGTACTCGGTCGTGCCGCAGAAGGTGTTTGTGAGGGCGTTCGACGGGAGGTCGGGCTTGGAGAGGCCAAAATCGCACAGGACAATGTGGCCCGTCGCGTCCAGGAGGATGTTCTCTGGCTTGAGATCGCGATAGACAATGTGGTACTTGTGGAGGTACTCGAATGCGAGCGTGATTTCGGCGGCGTAGAACCGTGCGCGGTCCTCGGTGAAGCGCCCTTCGCGCTGGAGGTGGTGGAAGAGCTCGCCGCCAGACTTGAAGTCCATGACGAGGAAGAGCTCCGTCTCGGACTGGAAGCTGAACTTGAGGCCGAGCAGGAAAGGGCACTCGGAGCTGCGCTGGAGGATCCGGCGCTCCCCAATCGTGTGCTGCACCTCCTTCTTGGCAATGATCTCGCGCTTCGACAGCACCTTCATGGCGTAGATGCGCTTCGTGTCCTTTTTCCGCACCTGGAACACGCGTCCAAACGTGCCCTTGCCGATCATCCGGAGGAACTCAAAGTCCGAGGCGCGCAGCGTCCGGCGAGCCTGCGCACAAGACAGCACGTCCGCAATTCCATCATCAGCACGTGCCCTTCCTTCGCGCCTCGCTTCACCGGGCAGACAAGAAAGAATGGACGCAAGGGAGGGAACCCACCTCGGACCGCTCAAAGCTGATGCGCACGCGCACCTCGCCCGATACGTGCTCATCCTGCCTCGAGTGGAGCGTGTGCCACTCGTCGCTGCTCCAGCCGTGGCTGAGCTTTGGCTGGATGTCGACGAGGCCGAGGAAGGCCTCGACCTCGGTCTCGCGGTCGTACACGCACACCGTGACGGGCGAGTTGTCGGACGTCACATCGCTGGCCACACCGCGCCACCATCAAATCAAGCGCGGGAGCGGACATCGAGGCAGGAGCAGAAACAGAGGCGAGCACGACAGGACGTCAGCTATCCGTGCGAAGATACGCAGGCGAGTAATAGCCAGAGAGAAGTACGCACAATGCCACTTCGTGCTTCCAGACAGGGTTGTACGCCGACGCAGTCGACGTGTCCATCTTGTCGTCTTGCCCTTGGCCAGCCGTCGGGCGCTGCTGCTCCTCTCCGGGCATCATGCTCTGCGATTGCGATTGCGACTGTGCCTTGTCGTTGCTCAGCGCCTCCTTCTGCGACCTGCGCATGTGGCTGCTACTCTCCGGACTCATGGGCTCGCCCTTTGCGTCCTCCTCGTGCTCGTTGATGGCCTCTCTCGAGACAAACTCATTTTGCTCGAACGTGGCCACCACGTACGGCCGCGCATCGGCCGAAGGGGCAGCCAGGCCGCGCGCCTCCATGATCTTGACCGTCAGCTTGCCCTTGAGATACGACGTGTCAACCTTGCGCCGTGATGCTGTGCCCGTGCCCGTGCCCGTGGCGGACGAGGGCGAGATCTTGTTGGTCGCGGTCGAGCGCGACGTCGAGGTCGACACGGTCGTCGTGGACGATGAGGGCGGCTTGGAGGCCGAGGTGCTGGTGGTTGTGGAAGTGGAGGTCGACGAAGTTGCAGACGAGGGTGAGGACGATGATGCCGGCGATGGCGCTGGCGCTGCAGATGTGCCGTTACCCGGCTCTCTGTCCTTGTTTGGGCTCGCGCCATGCTTGCTCTCTGGCGGCTGGCTCAGCTTGAACTCTGGTGGTCTCTGCTGCGGTTGCGTCTGTGATTGTGCAGATGACTGCGCCTGCTGCGATGCCTGCGGGTGGGACGGTGCTGGGCGGGAGTGGCTCGCCTGCCCTGCATGGCTGCTGCTGCTGCTGCTGCTGCTGCCGGCGGTAACGGACGAGGCCGTCGTCGACGGCTTGGAGAGCGAGCTCCCCACTCTTGGGGATGCCGTCAATGCAGCAGACGACTGCTGCTGCTGCTGCTGTGGGTACGGGCTGACAGAGTGGTGTGCGCGCACTGGGGTGTTCCTGCCGGACCCGGAGACCGAGTGGACGGGCGACTGGTGCAGGGACGACGCGGCGGAAGTGGACGGGTGCGACTGTACCGCACCGTGTGCATTGACGCTGCTCGTAATCTCTGGCAGGACGAACGACTTTTGCAGGGTCGGCGTCCGCAGCCCAGACGGTACCGACTGGGGAAAGCCAGCGCCAACGTTGCTGCTCGTGGCCGAGAGCGAGGCTGCGCTGTTCTTGCGGCTGTGGACCTTGCCGGTGGACGACGACGACGACGACGACGACGACGACAGGCTCAGCTCGAACGGGTTCCTCTCGCTGGGAGCAGACGACCCTGCTCCGACTGCAGTTGCCCTCGGTGTCGTGTCGCCTCCATCGTTGAATGCTCCTCCCGTCGCTGACCGCCCTCTATTGCTGCTCCCGCTGCCGCTCCAAAACGCACCGAGCATGGTGTGCGGCGGCGCTGGAGGGGTTGCGATTGTGATGCTACTGTGCCCAGGGATGTTTCTATGTGACAGCCTCCTCCTGATTGATTGTGATTGAATGGGTGAGATGCGAACGATGGGAGGGGACGGGGAGATGAGTGCTGAGTGCTGAGTCTGCAGACAGGGAGGGGCAGAATGCCGACGGTGCAATGGGGCAGCATCCCTTGGACAACGCACACACGCGTCAGGACACGATGCACAGACCGTAGAGGACAGCAGACCATTCGCATACTCCGTGTGGTCGCATCCGCATCGCATCGCGTTGCATCCCATGCATACGCACAGAGAGCTTCAGTGGCCACCACCCAGGCACTGGCACGGGCACTGGCGCTGAGAGGCGCTCGCTCACACTAGGTACAGTACAGATGAGCGAACGCACACAAGCTCCAAGGGTAGCAATACTGCTTCGCAAACCCTGTCTGCATGGGTTAGCCATAGTACATTGCTGCGAGCAGGCGCTCCGGAGGATGAATGAGGTGCCGCGATGACGCAACGCCCGCAACGAGTCGAGTCGAGTCGCGTGCGCGTGTCGAGGCTTGCTTCTTGCCATCATCATCACACAGACACTCGCAAGTCCTGCACACCTCAGAATGGGAAAAGCGCTCCTCTCGCTGAATTGCGGCAGCAGCTCCCTCAAGAGCACGCTCTTCTCGTACCCGGACCTACAGGAGCTCGCCTCGGTCTCGGCCTCCTCCATCGGATCCGACAGCGCAACCCTCAAGTACAAGTCGACCGTGAATGCGTCCGCGTCCGCGTCCACGTCTGGTTCCGGCTCTAGCTCTGGCTCGCGCTACGTAAAAGGCGAGGCGCACGCCGAGATCTTCGAGGACGTCCTCTCCGAGCTCGAGCACCGCGGCACAATATCGCGCAAGGAGGATGTCGTGATAGTGACGCACCGCATCGTGCACGGCGGCACGTTCGACAAGCCCGTGACTGTCACAAAGGAGCACCAGGAGGCCCTGCAGCGCCTCGAGGAGCTCAGCGCATTCGCACCGCTGCACAATAGCGCCGCCGTCGAGACGGTCAAAGCCGTCCTGGAGCGATTGCCGACGGCAAAGAACCTGCTCTGCTTCGACACGCTGGTGCGCATCGCCACAAGGCTACATCCTCCTTCATCTAGCAACGTTGTCCGGCTGATGCGAGTCACCACGCCGCTGCCCGCAGTTCCACCACTCAATCCCTGAACACATCTGGACGTACCCCATCGCTCAGCCGGAGCACGCGCCGCCAGTGCCATTGCGGAGATACGGTTTCCATGGTCTCTCGTACCAGAGCATCCTGACCAAATCGGCAAAGTTCCTCGGCAAGCCAGAAGGGGAGACGAGCCTGATCATCTGCCACCTGGGCAGCGGGGCGAGCATGTGTTGCGTCAAAGACGGCAAGAGCTACGACACGACCGTGGGCGGCACGCTGTTCCTCGCTCCCATCTGACAGACGCCGCTGACCCGTACCCGTGCTTGGGGCTGACCGTGACGAGCAGATGGGCCTCACGCCCCTCGAAGGGCTGCCCGGCGGGACCCGGTCCGGCAGCCTCGATCCCTCGCTCATCTTCCACCTCTTCCCGGAGCCGGAGTCCGCAGGCAAGCTCGTCGAGACAAAGGGCATGCACATCGGGCATGGCGAGCTCGTCCTCAACAAGCAGAGCGGGTTCCAGGGTCTGTGCGGGACGAGCGAGTACGGCGAGATTGCGAGCAAGGCCGAGAAGGCAGACGGCAAGGAGCGGCTGGCCGTCAAGCTGTTTGAGAACCGCATCCTGGTGCGTGGTGTTCGCGTCTTCTCACTCAATGACACAGGGTAGGACAGGGTGCTGAAGTGCGTGCTTGCTCATACGTGCGCCGCCCCACAATGCAACGGGCCTCTTCTGTGCCAGAATTACATTGGCGCGTACCTCGTCCCGCTGCAGGGCGCACCCGACGCCATTGTCTTTTCCGGCGGGATCGGCGAGAAATCGGCGAGCCTGCGCGCGTCCATCCTGCGCCAGGTTGCGTGGGTGGGCGTCCGTGTCGATGACGAGGCGAACGAGGCGGCAGGGGCGAGCGAGGACGACGCGGTGCTCATCAGCAGCACCAAGGAGGGCAGCAGGATCAAGGCCCTCAGGGTCCTCACGGACGAAGAGGGCGTGTGCGCGGGCATGGCCAGGGACGTCTTTGGGGACAAGCCGTGAGAAGGCGCGATGCGAACGCCGTGCATTGCACTCGATGAAAGGCGGCAGTGTAGCCGCAGTGTCTCTTGAAGCGCGTAGATCGAGATAGCTAGCTGTAGATCTCCTATAGACGTTGGCGACCCGCAATCTCTGGAGATTCGACGCGACCTGCCCTGCCCTGAGCTGGAGGAGGTTGCGTCCTGACCAACTGGTGGAGACCCGCGCGTGCGTCAGGCAAGCGGAGCCGACAGTCACCTGTCGGACGGATTTGCACATTTACATTGCATCGCATCGACAGAGCTCCATCAGAGCTGGACCGCCGGACAGGATCTGCATCTGCATCGGCATCGCCGCGCTCCGCTGCTGCTTGCCACCGAAGGGGTCCAGGGATAGCATAGATGCGACGACTGCGCAGGAAGAGCAATGCAAAGAAGGAAAAGGACAGGGACAGGGACAGAGAGCAGCAGGGACAGCAGAAGGAGGATGGCAATGCGCCGTTGCCTGTCCCGACGAGGAGGCCCAGCCGGCGACGGCAGCAACCTCGGGAGGAGCTCAAGCTCGACGACGACAACTTCAGGACATCCCTCATCCTGCCCAGCTTGACGCGCCGCTTCACCCTGCTGCGCGGCAAGGATGGGAGTCTGCTCAGCGAGAATGAGATGCAGAGCCACCTTAGGTGGGGCGCCGCTGCTGCTGCTGCTGCATGCAGTCTAGGGCGCGTGCTGAGCTGACCACTCTGCTCACACACAGGGTCCAGCGCGCGACGGGCCGCCTTACGGAATCAGAAGAGCTCATGGTCATGCAGCAGTATCGCCTGCAGTCAATGTACGAGGCGGCGTCATCCTCAGCGACGCCGAGCGGACGCGCCCGTGTCAATGGCAATGGCAACGCGCCGCCGCCACCCATCGCGCTCGATACGCTGCACGAGCACGAGCACGACAACGCTTCCCACTCCTCGTCCTACGCGGCAAGCACTACAAGCAGACGCGCATACCCCACTGGCGACTCGGTTTATTCGGCGCTGTCGTCGTCTGATGAGCATCGGTCCAGGAGCAGCGGGCATCACACCCCATTCTCCCCGTCCTCGTCTGCGGGGCACTACTCACAGCATCCCGCTCCGCAATCACATAAAGCATCTTATGCGTCTGCGCCAGCCTCTGGGTCCCACTCCCCCGTCAGGAGCGCCTCCACCAACGGCGGACGCGCTCAAGCCTACGAAGCACCAGGAACAGGATTCGCCCTGTCGTCTGCGGCCGACTTCTACGCTGCCAGAGACGCAGCGAGGGGGAACGGCCTCTTTGGCGGGGGAGGGCTCGAGCGGGACGTGCTCTCAAAGATGGGCCGCTCGCCGACGCTCGCGGGCGCGGAGAACCCAGGCGCGGGTGTCGGAGCCAGTGGGAGCAGCAGCGGGACCGATGACGCTGGCTCGCCTGCGCATGCAATATCGCCGGGCTCTAAAGAACCAAGCACGCCGTCCGGCAGACGACGCATTCGCAGACTGGCGAGTGCGAGCTCGAGCTCGAGCGCCCAGTCCGATGACCTCCACTGGAGCCCAAGAGCGGTACCGCCGCCCGTCCCTGCTATTCGATACTCGCGCCGAGATGAGGACGAGTATGACCCGTACCGGCCCAAGGACTCGGACGACGAAGAGGGTGAGAGAGACGACGAGGAGGAGGAGGACAATCCTGCGTTGGCAGAAGAAGGAAATACCTTCGGGGCCGGGCCTGTCCAGTCGGAACTTCACGACGTGCCCATGTCGCGGAAGCAATTCAATCGGCTTTCGCGCGTACTTGAGGACATTGAGCGCGAGCTCACGCACACGCAGTATCACATGGCCCAGGCGGGCCCAGAGCCGATAGCGGAGGAGGATCAATCGGAACACTATGAGGACGAGTTGGACGAGGGTCACGATCATGTCGACGATCCTCACTCTAACAGGGACGCCCGTAGCGAGGAGCACGACTACAGCAATAACTCCGGCTACAGCTACGACCGCCATGATCACAGCGGGTACAGCCAGGAGCATGATCTGGACGAGCGAGGTGACCACCTTTCGACAGCCAGCTCATCCGACCGTCATCCGCACCGCGCATTCGCCTATGACGACACAGAGGAGCTGGAAGCCTCTCTCGCTGTTGATGGCATGCGCTCTAATCATAGCTTGAGCGGATCACCGAGGCTGGCATTCCCAGACGAGCGCAACAGCAGCGATATTGGTCAATTAGAAGAGCAGGAGGACAGCAGGCCGACGTCAAGTCAGCCGTCCATCGTCGGGACGGTCACTTCAGAAGCGACGGCAAGACCCAATACCCTGCTGGGCGTTCAAAGCCAGCCGGATCCACGCATGTCCGCCCCTAATTCGCCCGGCCTGGCATACCTCCGCGCCACACGCTCTCCAGATGCGCACGAAACGTCTGCCTCTGAGCAGATCTCCGAGCCCCACCCTGCGCACGCATCAGCACAGTCTGTCTCCGTACCCGCCTCGACTTCAGCCAGGTCGCTCGCCAGCAATGGCACGATGACTTCTCGCGGCACCGACACAGACTTTCGCCCGCCGCTTTCCGCGGTTCAATCTGCTTTTCCCAGATCAGCATCCAACCGCTCCGTGCAGCATCTCCGGCAGGGCAGTGGACCCATGCTCGACATCGTGGGAGAGGGGCAATCGGGGGATGGCCAGCTGCAGTCTCAGCAAGGGCATGATCAAGGCTATACTCCCGCGCATTCCCGAGCTGGTTCAGCCGTTTCGTCGCGCAGCGGGCCGCCCCTCTCGCCCCCGCCCACCTTCGGTCTGCCGCCACTGCCGCAATCAGCCTCGGCAGCATCGATCGCATCTCTCATGATGGATACTCAGCAACATCACCATTCTTCCCTCACGGCGCATCACGACTCGTATACACCCGCTTCAGACGTGCAACGAGATCTGTCTGACGAAGCCGCCCAGCCCCTCTCACCCGCTGCTCATGCCGCACAGACAGCCCGGCCACCTTCCTTCTCTGCTTTCACTTTCACCAACGCGACGGACTCTGTCGAATCGGGTAGAAGGTCTGCCGCAAACGGCGCGCCGGCCGAGATGCACAGCCAGATGTCGCCAAAGGGGACGCCCCTCGACGGAGCCTTTCCGAATGGCAGGCATGATGGCCAGGGCAACCAACACCATACTGAGGCGGAGGAGCAGTATCAGCATCGGCAGCACGCCCGTCCGGACAGTATGGAGTCGACAGGCTCCTCATGGCGTGGTATGGGCGCGGGCAACGACAGCGATTACGACCTGCTGAGGGCCTTGCCGGGCTCCCTGCCCGCCTCACCTACGAAGGGCACAGTCGTGAGCAAGATGGACAGGATCCACGAAAACGAGCAGGAAGATGCGGAGCGCTCTAACGATGAGGGCGATGGTGATGATGATGATGCGAGAAGGCGGGAAGATGCTGCCGTACAGGCTTTCTTGAGGGATAACGAGTCAGGTTGGAATCTGGCAGACCTGAGGGCAATCCAGCAGAAACTCGTAGACAGTGCGATCAGCCGAGATGCCCCAACTGATGGCGGGGAGAGACAGGCATACAGCTTGGGCAGTCCCTTTTCAAACGGCGAGGCGAGCTTCCCACCATCGAGTAAGTGCTTTCTTCGTCATCGTGAAGCTTTGTTGAGAAGCAGCCAATCTGAGAAACATACGCGACATCTGCAGCCTCAGACTCCGTTTGGATGCCAGTCCCTGTCGATGCGCCGGATAGCCCAGCGCCCCCTCTTCTGCAGTCCCCAACATCGGTGAATCCTGCCCTTAACGCGTTGCGCGGCAGAGCTTCACCCGGCCATCCCGGCACCAAGCTGTATTCTCGGCCGTCGTCGCCTGCTGCCTCCACATCCCAGCGACCTGCTCACTCGCGGCAGACGTCGACATCATCTCTACGGCGTGTACACTCGCCGCCCCCAGATGCAGGGTATCCGGCGAACGAGCAATACTTTGATCTGCAGCAATTGCAGAAGGAAAGATCCGAAGCCGCCGATAGCGGGCCAGACCACGGTCTAGCTTCACCATCGGCGTTTGTCGGGGTGACGTCGCCCAGATCGCCCCCTCCCATCCCTGGCAGTCTACGCTCGAAGCCGACACGCACATCTAATGCCACACCCTCGATGCTCATCCGGCATGTCCAACAACAAGCCTCAGAGGCTACTGCCGCGCTCAAGAACACTCAGAGCCATGGCGCTTCTTCTGAACCGCCTTCATCCGGACAGGTAGCCTCCACGTCCAGCCCAGGCCCTACATCGGCAGGGCCGACGCAGCCGCGCCGCCAGCTCTCGCATCGTAAGTCAGCCAAAAACCTCAAGATCAGCGGGCCGCAATTTGTCTCGGCTAGTGCCGACTTGGAGAGCATGCCGACTATCGACACTCTTTCGACACCCACCAAAAGCGTCGCGGAAAGCTCGCCTGAACTTGCCAGAAAGCCGAGCTCGGCTGGTCTCAAATTTAGGATGCGCTTCAACAGGTCTGCCAGCAGGAAGGACCCGGACGCGGAACATGATATCAGTCCGGACACTAGCGCAGACATGCAACCGGCAGGCTTGTCTCCAAGTGCAGTCATGCGCAATGGACCGATGCCGCATAGCAGCAACGGTAGCAAGGGCTCCATCCCTGAGCCTCGACAGAGCGACATGCACAGCGGACTAAAGAGTCTCATGTCGAAGCTCAAGCGGAGGAAGCCGTCAGAGACGGCACTGAGCCCGCGTCTCATGCCGGACCCTCTTATCCTCGCGTCGCCACAATGGAGCGACGTGCCAGCTCTGGGATCGCCGCGATCGACTGGCTACTCCTCACCGAGCATGCACGGTCGCGACACTGCATCGCGCGCCGCGACGACGCGACAGGGTGTACATTCCGTCAGCAGTACGAGTACAGACCCGATGATTGACATATCACCACTTGTCATCTCGCCCAGGGGTTCGCCCCTAGCTGCCAAAGCTCAGCAACCCGGCGGGGCCAGGATCGACCCCCCGCGTGACACGGCTACGCCGACAAGAGACGCCGATCGTACTTCAGCAGCCAGCTTAGACTCAATGCGCAAGCTGTTTGAGGCAGCCACAGCGCTAGGCCTCGATCCTGAGCGGGTCAATGAGCTCGTCGACGCCGCGGGCTACCGAGGACAGCAAGAGAACGCTAATGGCAGTGGAGAGAGTGGCATCGTGCGACCGGCCGGCAGTTCGCCGGCAGATAAGGACAGCGTTCACCGCCAGCCAGCGACGCCTCCTCGGATGCAGCATGATGCCCGGCTTACACGGACTCCATCGTCTGCCGCATCAATGAAGCGTTCGCAATCCTCCAGATCCCGGAAAACGTCCATCTCGGAGCTGGCAGATCCAGCCCTCTGTGCAAGCACTTCGACCCTCAGGCGGCAGGCATCTCATGGAACAAGCACTTCCTCGACTCGCAGATCAGTCCACGACCGTCCACTGACGCCGCCACCTACCAAAGCTGCACATCGGCGACAGGTATCAGAAGCTCTCGCTCTGGAACACCCAATGCCTTTTTCACCGCCGACTGCACACTCTTGGGCTTCCCCCACCGTACACCCGTCTTTTGCGGCCTCCGCATCTTCCAGCCCGATGGCACAAACGCGCAGTGCTGCCTCGATCGTCGGCAGTGGAAGAGAGGAGGAGCAGCACCCCCTGCCTGTGCCATCGGCGCCGTTCATGCGCAATGGGCGGACGTCTGTAGTCTCGGCCCGCAGCTTTGGTTCGTACGACGCGAAATCCATCTACGGTCTATACGGAGACGAGGAAGAGGATGTACCGCCTACGCCCGGCCTGCCCGACATGGACATGGTTCTCGCCTCAGGGCGCATTCCCGCGTCCACCGCTGACGCCAAACGGGCGTCCGTTGTACTCGCCCCGGGCCTGACGCCAGCTGCGCTAAACCGCATGCACCGGAATTCACGAATTGAGCTGGCAGAGTACGACAATGGCGATATTGCCTTCAACATCATCCAGTCTTTGCGCGACGCGTCTGGGACTAACAGCGCTGGGATGTCGGCCGGTAACAGGGAGACCTTCTACCCAATCGGCTTGCATCGACGGCAAACGAGCGACCTCAGCATAGAGGAGGAGCTGGCTTCGCCCACTCCGCCGCTGCCCTCGCGAGCGGCGCAAGCGGAGCCAGACCCGCTCAGACTGCTCGTCAAGCGCAACCAGAAGCCCCCTAGACCTGAGCTCGAGGACCGTATGCCTGGCACGACGGCAAGGAAACTTTCAGTTGCCCCGCCAGAAGAATCCAGGAGCTCAATCGTGAGTTGACTCGGTCAGGCGGCTACAGAAGGCATGACTCGTGGCTGATCGCTCGGCTCTATGCACTAGTTGGAGGTCTACGAGGCCTCGGACGAGACTCAGGTAGCCGCACTCATTGAAGAGCTGACCCGAGGCCTAGACCAGGGGCAGTTCAATCTCTCTCGCTCTGGTACGCTCTCCAACTCGACCTTCACCAGAAAGCAGCAGCACAGCTAGTCTGCTTCGTCACTCTTACAACATTCCGATTCAAACCCTTGCTATCATGCTCTATCTCAGCGATGCTGTTCGAGAGTTTCCCCTACCTTCCCTGTTGTTGACTTTCCTACGCGTGTGCCTACCTATCGATGCTGTATTGCAATTCAAGGAGATGAATCAGGGGGACCAGACGCAACCTCAACGGCTGAACGATAGAGTCACGCATTTGTCAGAACGACTCGTGTCTGCTGTATTGCACAAATTACATGAGGGTGGAGTGTGCCGCTGCATGTCCAGGCCCGCCATGACCACAGTGAGGCTCGGCGCAGAAAGTACAAGGCATACATCGCTACCACCCTTCCATACCCGCCGGCCCGATCCAGCTAAAGTCCTTGAACTCCTTCTGATCCTGCGAGCTGAGTTGTGAGTGCACTGGAGTAAGCGTTGGCTGCTCGCTGGTAAATTCCTGGTCGAAGTTGCTTGTATCGAGCGGGCCGGAGACCTTCGGGAAGTATGGGGCGGGCACACGCTTCGCCATGATATCGTCCCAGTTGATGTCTTTGAAGAAACTGTGTCGCTTGATGGGCTCAGCGTCGTCTGGCCCAGCGCCAAGTCGACGGGTCGGGTCACGGCACAGGAGTTGCTGCAGGATGGACACGCTTTCATGGCGCATGTGGATCGGGTATAGGATTTCATCCTCGAGAATGGCATCGAAGATCTCGTCCTCATCGTCTCCACGGAAGGGCGACTGGCCGAGCAGCATCTCGTAGATGAGGACACCGAACGCCCACCAATCGACCGCCCGTCCGTATCGCTGCTCGAGCAAAATCTGGTGAACCGAGACGGTAAGACGCGCGTCAGCTGCTGCTCTTCGCATGTCCGCAGTGCGGCTCCCGCAAGAATGGGACGCGACGCACCTCCGGAGCCATGAATTCGGGTGTCCCGCAGAAGGTGCTCGTGGTTGACTGGTACCACATATTCTCCTTGCAGAGACCGTAGTCAGCCACCTTGACATGGCCGTCGAGGGTGAGAAGGATGTTGTCGAGCTTGAGATCGCGGTAGACGATGCCTTGCTTGTGCAGCGACTCCAGAGCGAGCAGGACCTCGGCAGCGTAGAATCGCGCTCGACGAGGAGTGAAGTGCTCTCGCTGGATGTGAAGCATCAGGTCTCCTCCCTGGACATACTCCATGCTGCGAGCGGGAAAGACGATACGTTCAGCAACCATCCGCAAGTGCACGGGGGAGGGCGAAGAGTCCACGCACACAAAATAGATTCGCGTCTCGGTCTGGAAGCACGAATGCAAGTCGAGCAAGAATGGATGTCGCTCCCTGGCCGCAGCGAGGAAGACCCTCTTCTCGGACTTGGTGCTCTCAATCTCGTCATTCTCAATGATGAATTCCTTCTTGAGCACCTTGATGGCCCACTGCTTGTTGGTCTTTTTCTCCTCTGCCAGCATGACTTTTCCAAAGTTTCCCTTGCCGAGTACTGCGAGAAAGTTGAAATCGTTGAGGCCGACCTTGCGGGTCCGCGCTTGACCCTGAGCTGTCTGCGATGGCTGCTGTGCGACTTGCTGCTGAGGTGGCGCCTGCTGAGGTGGCCGCTGCTTGGTCGGCGTGGGCGGCAAGGAGGGCGCAGTCTGCTGCTGCTGTGGCTGCTGCAGTCCAGGCAGTGGATACTGCTGCTGGAACGACTGGCGCTGCTGAGGCGCAATAGGCGGCTTTGCCGGTGACTGCTGCGGGACAGGCGGGAGTCGCTGGTCGACCTGCATCGGCTGCTGAGCCTGAGCCTGCTGCTGCTGCTGCTGGTACTGCTGGCCCGGGCCTGCCGCCATCGGACGCGGTCCCTGCGTCTGCTGCTGCTGTTGCGGCTGCGTCAACTGCGGCAGTTTGTAGTCCGAGGGCGGTCGTTGCTGCTGGTTTAGCTGGCCGGGGCGTTGCTGGGGGTAACCGGGCTGCTGCTGCTGCATGTCTGCAAAGCCACCAGGCGAGCTACCGGGCGGACCTGCCGCGCCGGGAGGAAGTGGAGGGTATGGCTGCCGCTGCTGCATCGAAGCACCGGCGGGCAGAGGGTACTGATCGCGCCCCTGCTGCTGCTGAGGCACGCTACCCGGTGGCAGAGGTCGCTGCTGCTGGCCAGGGTACGGTGCCTGTGCTCCCCCGGGAAGCGGGTACTTGGCTCCGGAAGCAGGGGACGCCAGCGGCTGCTGGGACTGGAACGAGGGCGGCTGCACGCGCTTGCCAGACTCGAGCTGCATCTTGCTTGCGCTGTCTGCGAGATGGTCTGGCTGGTACTGCTGCGATGGTGGCGGCGCTGGGTGAGGAAGAATCTTGGCAGAAGTAGGCGACGGAGGGGCCTGCCCTGATCCCTGCAGCCGTTGCTGATTGTTCCGGCCAGGCAGACTGATGCTGCTCTGCTGCTGGGCATGCGCCGTGCGCGTCTTGTTGATAGTGCGGATATCGCCGATGAGCTGTCGAGCCATCTCCATGGACATGCCACAGAAATCGGGCACCAGGTGGGCACAGTCGTTGTGGCACGCCAGTCCGCACTCTGTGCGCACATGAGTATCGCAGCAGCATCCGGTCAGCGCCGAGGTAGATATCGACCGACGCCTCGCTCGGAAAATGGCCAACTCACCCGAACATTTGCGCGCCTTCTTGCGACTTAGCGGCACAATCTGCCCACAGTGGCAGCACCAGCTGGGAGAAAGGCTCGTCATGGGCTCGAAGCGGTGCGGGATACGGTGGTTGACGCGATCCTCGTCCTTGTCCTGCGGGGCATTCGGGGCGGTAGCAGGTGGGCCGAAGCGTGAGCTCGCTACCGTCCACCGGCAATGCTGTAACACAGAGCACTGCCCAAGAGGACTCACAGCATCTGCCTGCGACTTGCTGACACACTTGGTGACAACCTTGTCGTAGCACTTCTTGTGGCATGTGTACCTGCAGTCCTCGCACTGCATACCAGCAGCCTTGAGGAGGAATTCCTGGCAGAAGGCGCAGAGAACAACGCCGTAGAACTGCTTCTGCACGAACTGGTGCCCGTTCTGCTCGAGAATCTCCTCCTTGCGCTTGCGGACGGCGCCCTGTCGCCCCAGACCGCCGGCGTCGTGGGGACGCTTGCGGACATTGGATTTGACTGGGTGCGCCGGGTGGCACCACGTAAGGGGAACATGTCAGCTGTACCCTGTATGTTTTGGTGCAGCGGGGCGGGGACGCACCAAAGTTGAGGTAGAGTTCGATCTGGCCAGCAGGCTCGACGCTGAACCACGCAGTCACGCCATCTACTGCGTTCCCAGTCCGCAAGCCGGTTCCGGGGATCTGCTGTGGTGCTACTGGTGTGTCGAGCCCAGCGCCGCTGCCGTACGACGACGAGTGCTGGTGCTGCACCGCGGCCGGGGGGGTGCTCGTGCCGGTACCTGTGCCCTCGACGCCCGCAGCCGTGACCCACCCGGCGCCCGCCTCGGCCCCGACCCTCTTCCTCCTGAGCTCGTCGACCACGTCCGAAAGCCGGATCCAGAGCATCCCGATTGGCGTGGGCGTCTCGTTGGCGCCTGGCCCTTTGTCGTAAATGGTCACCTCGACCTCGTTCGCTTTGTCGACATGCAGCTCGAAGTCCTCGTTCCAGCGGTCCGTGCGCGATGGGTAGGACCGCGCGCGAGGCGTGTCCTCAACTTTGACGACGACGACCGTCTCGGTCGGCTTGCGCCGGTTCGTCGGCAGGTGGTCCAGGTCGCGAGCCGCCTTGATGGTGATTTGCAGCGCTCCAGAGACCGGTCGTCGGTTGAGACCTTTTGGGTCTTCTTCTGCGCCTGTAGGCCAGGTCATGGCGTGCGATGCAGCGTCAGCTCGAGATGCTGGATATAGTGGATGAACAGCTGTGACTGCGATGACCCACCCTCGTCCTCGTCGAATGCCCCGCCCATGATGTCAAGCGTCTTGTACCGCTTCAGAGCTGCCTCCAGAAGGTCCTTCTTTCCCTTGCTCTCGATCCTCTTTGCCTCCGCATCGTTGCGGGCCTTTTTGTCGCCTTCGACCTGCGGATGATGGCCATCTTAGAAGCAGGACAGGGTATCGAGAATGCCACCCTGCAGGCAAGCGACCCACCTGGTACAGCTTTGCCATCTTTTCGATGCCGGCCATGTATTCCTTCTCGACGCGCAGCTTGAATTCGAGCTGGTTGAGCATCTTGCTGATCGTTGCCGAGTTGAGCGGGGTGTCGTACTTGATGAGGTCTAGTGCAGGAGTCGGGGCAGGTCAGCGTGCATGCGAGGGTGGAAGTCCGGGAGTCCCGCCAGACTGGGAAGCTCGCCCTCCGATCCCTCACCCAGATTTGTGAACTGCGGCTTGCGGCGTATCGAGAGGGACGACATGCTATTGTCATAGCCTGCACCAACGTTGCTGTTGTTGAAAGGCCGCGGTGGTCCCTGTCCTTGACCCTGAGCCTGACCCGGTCCCTGCGCAGACGCGGCACCATCACTGCCGGGAGTTGGGGGCAGGACCCTGTTGCGGCCGGTGCTCGAGACGGACGTCTGAGCCGTGGCCGTCGAGGTCGAGCTGTTGGTGCGCGAGTAGGTTCCCGAAGCGCCAGAGCCGGACGACAGGGTGGACTGGGAGGAGGTGCCTTGGACACCGCTGGCAGCGCCATAGGGCGATGCGCCGGGGCCACCGCCGCTGCCCGCTTCTGAAGCTGCGGACGACGAAGACGATGCGCCGTGGCCCTGCTTCCTCTGCAGGTCGCGCAGCGACTGCTCGAACCACTGTATCGTCTTCTCCGAGTCTCTGATCTTTGCCTCGCAGCTCGCGCGGACGTCGTTGTTCGAGGTCGCCGCGGCCATGGCCCTGAACCCTTCCATCATCTTGCGCTCCTTCTGGATCCGCTGGTACACGGTCTGGATCTTGGATTGAATGTCCTGGAGGTGTGTATATCGGTGGATGTCGATGTCAGCCGGCCGGACAGACCTCGCCGCCGGCGCCGCAGTCGCATCCCGATCCCCGCCAGCCAGCCAGCCAGCTCACCGCCATGATGGTCGTCTCTCGCGTGTCGCTGCTCGATAGCGCGTTCAATGCTGCGCGACCTGGACCTGGACCTGGACCTGGATATCTCTACTGTATGCCCTGTTTGCGCGAATTGGCCCGGCTGAGCGGACAAAGGCGCCGGCCTCCCTCGAACGAGTGGATGGGATGGCGATGGCGATGGTTGAAGGCAAGGAGGGACAGAGGACCAGTGCTGCTGTGCGTATCCCTATCCTGCAATGCTACGCCCACTGCCAGTTGGTGAAGGGTCGACGTCGACGACGGCGTCGGCAAGGCGGGGCGAGCCGACCGGGCGGGCATGCGGTGCAACAGCAGATTGCGGGACACGTCCAATGACGAGCAGCACAGTGCAGTGCGGAACGATGCAGTGACAACAACAACAACGGCAGCAGACTGTCCCAATTCAGCGTGGTGTGGTGTGTCCCGAGAGGGCAGACAGCCCTCCGCACAGCATGGCCATCTCGGGTTCCCCAAATCAGTCGGCGTCGCACACCCACACTCACGCATCCCCATCCACAGGCTCGGACGCTCTCGCCTTCTTGGCCGGGCGTCGGTTCGCCGACTCGGCCTCCTCAATGGCGATAATGTCGGCGTCGTCGAACCCATCGTACCATCCCTCGGCCTCGGCCAGCGCGTCCGGGTTGACGTTCTGGTCTGCGCCGTCCAGGCTCATTCCACCTTCCGCAGCTGCGCGTACAGCCGCCTGCCGCGCTTCAATGTGCTCGAGCGCCCACAGCGAGACACCCGTCTGGTCGTGTTCGAACGGCTGCGCCATGCTCCGAAGGAACCGCTTCGACATGACAATCGCCATGTCGGTCGACAAGTTTGTCGCAGTGTCGGCAATGTACTGGTTGATCCATTTCGGCAGCTTGGCGCGCTTATCTGCTCGGGCAAAGCGCTATGCGCGATACGTGTTCAGGCCGTCTCAGTCAGACGCTCGTCTTGGCAGCCCTGAAGAGGACACCATCGGCGTCCATCACACGCACCTTGTCGGCAAAGCACATCAGACCATAGTCGGTTTTTCTGAGAATGACCAAGTGAAGGCACGCGGCAGCACGTCAGCTCTCTCTCTCTATCTTCCCCCGACCGGATCTCGTGTCAGGACCGGCCGCACCCACCCCCTCAGGACTCGACCGACGCATTGGGCAGCATGCCGCATCGCGTCGAACGTCAGATAGTCATTCTCCCGGATCCTGTACTGATCCCGCATGTACTCGAGGCGCGCCTTGAGGATTCGTGACTCGGTGTATTGGTACGGAATCCCAAACATGATGACGGCCCGTCCGTAGTTATGGTCGAAGTCAATTCCCTCCGAGACTTTGCCTCGCGCGACAGAGAGCAGGACGGCGCCCCTGCCGTTGTTGCATGCCTGCGTCGACCGAGCCCCAGCCGACCCGATCAGCTCCATGCCTGTGCCGAACAGATCACACTGTGTCCCCGGGAACGGTCGCTCACCCTTCGATAGTTCTCGAGCGCAACGCTCGTCTCTGCCGCATCGGGCGTCTCGACAAAGATGAGCTTGTGCTTCCAGACGTCGTTGAGGATGCCCATCTCGTTCCACGCAGCAACAATGGCCTCCATGTAGAGGTACGACGGGAAGAAGGCGACAATGCCGTCCGGGACGACCTTGCAGTACTCGATGAGGATGGTCCCAAAGTTGCGCACGACGGCGGGCTCGTTGCGCACCTCGAACCGCGACGAGATCGGCACCTGGTCCGAACCCCGCGTGATGACGAGCGGCAGGAAACAGTTGCGCGTGAGCGTCATGGCGTACGACTCCATTACCGTCGCCGTGAACCCGAGCATCTTGGGGTACATGTCCAGCGGCGAGATGGTCCCGGACGTGATGACGACGCTGCTGAACCGCTCAAACACGGGCTGGATCGCTAGCGAGGCATCTAGGCACGTGAGGTGGAAGATCGGGTTCGGCACCGTCGCCATGTCGGACTCGAAGGGTTCCAGAATGAGGAGGAAGCCTGGCGATCGTCGTCGAATGTGAAGAAATGGCGATAAGCTGCTAGCTCCCCCAAACCGCATTATCGCGACTACGCTCACCCTTATCGTACGTAGCGACGAGCGTCGCAAAGGACGCCACTTTCTGCAAGGCCGAGAATTCGTCCAGCCGAGGGATTTCCAGTGTCCTGACGAGCGACGATAGGCGCTCCGCACAGAACCTGAGCGGCTTCTTCTCGATAAAGGTCAGCTCCTTGAGGTGCTGAAGGAAGGATGCCGGTGTTTCTGCGACAACGTGCATGACTCGCATTCGGGTCTGGTCGCAGACGAGCAGAGTTGGTCATTTTCCTCCAATATGCCGGCAGGAGGTCAATGGACCCACCTTGAGATACTCAACGAAACGCGCTAGGAACGCTGTAAAGTGTTCTGCGCGGCGGATGTTCCCCGGAATAGCCTCCTTGAGAATGTCGGCGGGTAAGGCCGGGTTCGAGAGCCAGGTCTCATCTTCCCTCGCTTCGTCCTGCTCCTGCAAGCCCTGGACGAGCCTCTGGTATTCATCCTGCAGCTTGCTCGCGTCCGTGCGCTTGATTTCTTCAATCTTGTCCGTGAGGGCCGTGACGCTCCTCGCGGCCGAATCAAGGATGGGCCTGGTGAGGTCGATCGAGAGGGACTCGATGCAGACATTGTCGATGTTGTGCGCCTCGTCAAAGACGACAATGCTGTTCTTGTCCATCTCGCGCGAGACCTGCTCTGCGACCTTGGGGTCGAGCAGGTAGTGGAACGAGTAGATGACGACGTCGACGTAGGGCAGCATGCGCCGCACGGCGAAATACGGGCAGATCCCCTCGCGGATCCCGTACGCCTTGACGTCGTCGAGCGTCCACACGCCTTTCGGAAAGAGCTGGCCCTGCTCGCGCTCGCCCAGGCGCT
The DNA here is from genome assembly GCA_008802785.1 of Symmetrospora coprosmae. Lineage (NCBI taxonomy): Eukaryota > Fungi > Basidiomycota > Cystobasidiomycetes > Symmetrosporaceae > Symmetrospora > Symmetrospora coprosmae. The sequence goes on along the minus strand of VUYT01000007.1, from coordinate 684,691 downwards.
CGTGCCAGTCGCACAACTCGACCGAGCCCGGGTCGTTCCTGCCCCGCTCGCACACGGCCGCATTCGTCACGTCCCGGCAGCGCGCATCGACGACCTTGCTCTTTTTCTCTTTGGAGATGGTCGGGTGCACGCAGAGGTTCTTGCGCGACGTCAGTCCAATCCCAAGGAAATCCTCCTCGCCCATCCCTTCGCTTGCTCTGTACTCCATCAACCGCTTCAGCTCTGCCAGCGCTTTTTCGATCTCTGGCACCGTGCGCGAGCAGTAGATGAGCTTGCGCCGTTCCGTGTGAAACTGCTGGAACGAGACGATGAGACTGAGCAGTGATACCGTCTTGCCGGTCCCTGAAGGCATTTCGAGGACGCAATGGCCGCCGACATCGAGGGTGCGCTTCAGGTCGCACATGTACTGGTACTGCTCCGGGTCTGGCCGGCGGGTCTGTCAGGCAGCCATTTCCGCTGAACCGGGATGCTGCAGACTCACAGATGGTAGGGTACGGGAAGAGCACAGGCAGCTCATCGATGTAGAACTTCATGTTGGCGGACTAGAGGCGTCTTTCGGCGAGGCCCTTGAGGCCGGTGCGGACAGCGGATCTTGCGCCGCGAACTGCAATCCTTCTGACCCGAGCGCGCGCTCGCGCAGAGGGGGGCTATTGGCCTCTGCAGCTCTCGCCCGCGTAGAGCTCTCCCTCGCTCGAAGTCGCGGAGTGCGCGTTAGTCGTAGTCGTGGTGTTGGTCTTGGGCAGAGAGAGCCTCGGGAGAGATCCGGTGCAGATGAGCTCCAGCTGCCAGTGCCATGCCCATCCTTCGTGTGGTGCACCAACAGCAGCACGCCTGTCCCGCTGTAGTGATGCCCATCTCGCACCGTGCGGCTCCCAGACCCTTGCAGCGCTCTAGATGCGGTGTTCCGCATGCGCCGCTGGAATCGCGCTCTAGCTTGCTGCTCCGGGATATCGATGCTCGGATGCATCCGCAGGAAGCAGTCGCGCTCCGCATCAAGGAAGTCGGGGAGGAGAGGTCATCTCCCGACCACGCTGGTTGTACAGATACTGAACAAGCTCAAGAGCACCTCGTGCGATGCAAAGACTCGCGGAGTTACAGGGATACCCAGCCGCGCGCACCTCCCACGCGAAGTCGCGTACATGACGCGCAGAGAGATTGAGCAGAGAAGGCGTCGATGGCGAAGGCTGCGCTCGTGTATACTTGCGACAGCTCGACACGATGTGCTATTCCGTGCATCCCTCTTCCACCCCGAAGGGTCCATGCACGAGCGGTCGCAACCGACGTCACGGTCATGCATATGGATGGGCCCTCGCGACCGGAGCTCCGTTCTCCCTTGCTCCAGAACGAACAGATACAGCAACAGCAGGAGCAGCCCAGGAGCCTACTTCGCTGATCCTACGCATTCACATCTTGCACCATGGCCCCGAAGCGAAAGTGAGCTATACCCGTTGCCTCGACCGTGGATGGCCCTTCACAACGACTGCGTGCAGGGGCTGACGTCGCAACCGCAGGTCTGATGCAAGCGAAGGCGGAGAGGGATCGACTGCCCCACCTGCAAAGGCGGCAAAGACGAACTCGGGAGCAAAGACGGCCGACAAGGTGCGTGCGGTCGCATCTGTGTCATGCTAGGAGCCCACCTCGGTGGCGAATCTTCGCAAGGGGCATAACGACAGATAGACGGGCTTACGCACTGCCTCTGCCCTTGATCTCGCACAGCTCAACCTGACCGCTGCCGCCTTTGAGTCCGGAGCCCCCAATCTCGGCGCGAGCGTCTACACCACCGGCCTGTCCAGGGGATCCGACCTGCTCACGCTCGACCTGACCAAGCAGAAGATGTCGAGCGGGGTACGCGCTCTCCTCACTCGTCTTCCCACCTCAGCCCTACTCGGCTAATGTTTACCTCTATGCAGTCCTTCGGCTGGGTCGGCGCTGGCAAGAAGATCAGTGTCGAGATTGAGGTGGATGGGGAGAAGAAGCTCGTCCAGGCGCAGGTCACACTCAACGTTACTGTCGTCGGGAGGAAAAAGATGACCGAGGGGGAAGGCAAGAGCAAGGGCGAAGGAAGCAGCAAAGCAAAAGGGAACTCGTCAGACTCGTCGGCCTAGGCAAGGAAGCAGCCCCTCTCGTGTCCCTGGAGTTTTGCCAGTACTTTAGGCCAGCCGCAATGAGATACACGGTCTATCGCCGCCGTCCAGGTCTTGCAGGTCGCGCAAAGCCCGGCTTGTCGCCGCCTGCGGGTATAGGCGTTGCTGTGCCCGATCCCGGTGCCGACCCCGCTGCGCCTGCGCCTGCGGCAGGTGCGCACTCGTCGTCAATGTACTTCTCCGTGATCTCTTCCGGGTCTGATGTCTCGATCTGCAATGTGCGTACCGTGATAGGTGTCAGCAGACTTGCGATAACTGCCAGCGAGAAGAGGAAGGGCTGCCGGTCCCACCTTGTTAACGACTTGGATCCCCGCTTGTCGCTTCGCTTCGTGCACGAGCGACAGAGCACTCGACGAGGCCACCATGCGGGAGCGAATTGGGCTCGAGGACGGGCACGAGTAGATGAAGACTGCCAGGGGCGGAGAATGGACGCTAGAATATCAGCAGCTGGGCAACAGCTCTGGCTCAACCTGAGCAGAGATTATGACGCACCTATGCCAGACGCATGCTGGTAGAAAGTATAGGAGGGATCGCTCGAGGGCAGCTCGAGCTGCTCGGGCGTGCCGAGGAGAACAATCCTCTCGCTCTTCGTGTCGAGGCCCTATGTCCATCCGAAGGCACGGCAAGGAAGATCAGTATCGCCCCATGTGGTAGCAAGCTACTGCCAGCAGTGACGGCCACGCACCAAGTGCACGATCCGCTTCCGCCCTTCTTGCAGGGCCACCAGCGCATCATTGACCCCTTCGCCCCAGTCCATGCCCACCTGCGCAGAACCGCTACCGCCGCCGCTCCCGCTACCTGAGCTAGAAGCGGCAGACGCGTCCATGTGACTGCGGCGCGCGCCCGACACTGTCGCCGTCGCTTCGATGCCCTCTGCCTGGCGGATCTCGGCCATCTCGCGTTCGCGCTCCGTCAGCGGGGCGGTAGAAGACTGGTGCTGCATGAAACGGCGGTACCCAGCGGCGGAGAGCTCGTCCTGTGGAGACGGATCAGTATGTCAGCAGGCTGCAGTCGGGTGCCCTGGTGTGGACAGGTCGGTTTGCCTGACTACCGAAGGCACGTGCAGCGCAGCAACCGAGGCTCACAGGTGTCGATGCGAACATTGTCTGCGTAAACTTGCTGTCGCCCAGCTGGCGCTGCAGAGTCGCCTTCGTGCTGCTGTAGAGCATCTTCTGCCTGACTGCTGCCTTGTCGGGGACGTAGCATGCGAGCAGCCAGTCGGACGACGCCTCGAGCCGCACCAGGACGTAGGCGGGGACGTCGGCGTGCTCGCTCAACGAGGACGCGATGCTGTCCCAGTCAGAGTCGGATCCCGTAGACGGCAGCGTCGTCGATGGGACGAGGCTCTCTGCCGGGGGTGCACCCGGCGTCGGCCTTCGACGTCAGCGAGACGCGCATCCACCCCAGCGAGACGGCGACTGGACCCACCACTCTCGATGACGACCTTGAGCGCGAGCACGTCCCTGGACTCGCATGCTGACTGGAATGCAGTACGGAGCTCGTCGCTGACGCTGATGCCAGATTGTGTCGACATGGTTGGATGCAGGGAGAGAAGGCGACTCTCCGCTTGCCTTGCCTGACCGGAGAGCAACTGACGATGACGAAGACGCGATAACTATGGTGTGGTGTCTCGACTTTGGAACTGATCAGAGCACTGCACGCAGGCATGGAACCATTCTTGACGGGACTGCAGAGCCTTGCTTGACCGACACTGATCTGCGCGCGCTCTTCCGCTACTGACATTGGCTGAGCAGCAGTGCACCCATGGACGGATCGCATCTCCACACTCTCTGCCAGGCGCCGACGCCGGACGTTACTGCAGAGCATCCTCGTAACTCTGCGAGCGACACCTCTCTTCCTGCGCCTTGCCGCCTCCATGTCTGCTGAATTTTGCATCGCCCCGACGGCGAAAGCGTCCAACAACGACCGATCCTCTCTCGGCAGCCTCTCTCGGCAGCCTCTCTCGGCAGGTCCCTCCTCCGCGACGAGTCCTGCTGCCGCTCTGCTCTGCTTCACTTCAAGTCGAAGCTGTCTGACGCTACATCCGACCCGCCTTTTCCACTATGGCTCCCGCCCTGCAAATCGCCACTGCGGCCACCTCCCTCCTGGCAGGAATCACCTCGCTTCCCAGCTCCCCCGCGACACCCTCCTCGCGCACGTTCTCGAGCGACTCGTACACTGTGACCATCCCTGTGGTGCTCCCGCCCAGCCCCGCCCCGAGCTCGCCTGTGCCGCGGCCCCCCAAATCCCCTCACGGCACCGGTCAGTACGGTAAGGGCGCCTGCAAGCCCAACTTTCAGGGCTACCCGGTGAACATTGTCAATTCCGCCTCAAAGGAAGGGTGGCACGTCCCGAAAGGCTGCCGCGAGGGAACGCCCGTGAGCATGCAGAACGGCACAGACACGGGCTTCCGGCTCGAATTCACCGGGCAGCCCCAGAACGACTACATTATCAAGTACGCCCTTTCCCTCGTCCTACTTGTGCGAAGGTGGACGGTGCGAGCAGGGCCAGGCAGGGCTGACTGGCTGTCCCCACGGCAGGCTCCACGGCGTGCCGGACAACGGCCTGCTCGTGCAGTCCTTCAACGCGTCCATGCTCGAGCTGTGCGACGTGCTTCCCGTCAACTCGCCGTCTTTCCATCTCTCGTGCGACTCGTGCGGCGAGCCGGGCACGGTGCCCTGCACGGGCGCGGCCATAGCGACAGGCTGCACAATCCGCGACAAGAGCACAGGCAAGTACGTTACTGGCGATGGGCAGGACAACCTCGCGGGCCTCAGCCAGGACTGTAATGAGGCCAGCGCCAGATTCGACTTTATCGGTGCAGATCCAGGATGGTGAAGACGTTGTGCAGACCTGCCCCATGCTGCGCTACCATACACGTGCAGAAAAGAATCGTTTCGCAAACATGTGGCCCTAGACACCTTCCCCGCGCGTACTTATGAATGAGCACCAGCTTCCCACTCCATCAGACTGCAACAAGGTTGAATTGAGCAGCTCCCGAGTCCGGATAGCCTAATGCTAAATTGCCTCCAGCTCTCTCGTTGACATACTGATCCGTGCTTGTTAGGATGAAGAAGCACACGCCGCCGATCTGCGTGCCAGGAGCATAGGTGCTTCCTGGCGAGGCGCAAGCCGAGCATTTGATGTCGAAAGTGGGAATGCTGCGAATGACATGTACGGGATTGGCAAGACAGGTTTTGCATAAGTGAGGTTGGTACCTGACTATCCGAGCATCACTCAGCTAATAGACGCACGGAGAGACGGCATTAGTAACGGCGAGATTGCCAGCAATTGGCGAGAGGACGCGGTTGTTAGGACTGGCTCCAGCGAATCTGTTCAGGTAGGCAAGGGCGCAGGTCAGCTTCCGTTCTCTCTCGCCCGCGCACATTAGCAGTCCGGACCAGACGACTGCAATTGCCTTACTTGACGACGAACGAATCAGCCGGCCACTGCCCATCGCCCTCAGCTCGCCAGGTACCAGCTCCCTTTGGGTCCACCACGGCAATCACTCGGTCGCCCTGACCAGGTGTGAGACCCAAAGCCCAGCGGTTGTTCGTGCGAACATTGGCGATGGTGAATGCCGAGCCTTGGAAGTTTGGCACACAGGTTGTGGCCGGCGAGGAGGGTGCTGCGCTGCGCAGCGAGGAGACGAAGGCGGCGCTGGCGATGTAGGGGGCTAGTAACCGGACGAGCATGGATGGTTGAGCAGGCGCAGGAGACTGATGGACGCTGCTGTTTCCGGCGGGAGGGTGTGCGTACCAAATGGAGCGCGGCTATGTTAACGAGAGTGAGAGGAGAAGAGGAGAAGGGTGGGGCAGCAGGCCTACTTATAGGTGAGGCAGCTCCAGTCTACGACTGGCAATGTGTATCAGCTGACCCGAAGTTGGCCGTTGAAGAGCTTCCCGGCCGTCCTGCCTGCCAGGTGCGACGGCTTTCGGATTCTTTTGCAGAGCGACACAAAGGGGTGGAGCAGCCTGGCTGGACCCCACAGAATGCGTGACCCCTTACAGCTGCATCTGAGCGTCAGTCGGCCGGGTCGGTCAAGCCCAAGTGCTGCCGAATGACGAGGATGACGGGCGAGTGCACCGAGCGCAAAGAAGTGAGAGGAACGGGCGTGGCGCGAGGTATGCTCGCTGTTTAGGTGGAGTGCTGGGCACGGAGGGGCAGCCCAGCGGATACGGCGTCCCAGGGATGTTCGACTTGCCTCGCTCGTCCTGCCCTGCCCTGCCGGCCTTCTGGTTCTATTCGATCATTTCGCGCGGAAGAGCGGACGAGCCCATGGATATGTGCTGGAACGAGCCGGTCTGATGTGAGTGTTGCAGTACTGCTATACATTCGCCAAAGTTGTCATAGTATGCCCAGCCAGCGGAACGCAAACACCCAGAAGACGAGCACTAGAAATAGGAACCCTGGAGAAAGCGCAGGGCAGGAAGGCATCGTGGTCAGCTTCGGTACCTAGACTACGCAAGCGCTGATGAAGAATCAGCCAGTGCGGCGGACCCACAGTACCACCATCTACCTCCTTGCCGCGCGGCCATGTTATTCATGCGGCGGAAGGTTCCTCCCAGAAATCCGGACGTGGAGTCAAACGTGTCGTTCTGCATTGCAAAGATGCGAGACCAAACCTCAGCCACGATACTGATGGCGGTACATTGCCTAGTCACCGTTGCACTCACCATGCCGTTGAGCATCTTTGTCGAGTCGCGCACCTCGTTCCCTATGCTGATGGTGATCTGAGGTGGAGCAACGGTGTCAGCGTGGGTCAAGTTGAGGGAGACGCAGAGCAGGCAGGGCAGGGATGGCTCAGCCCGGCACTGACATCCTTGAGCATCTTGACTTTCGCCCCGAGCCCGTCGAGCTCCTCGTCGTTCTGGCTCTCTAGGTCCTCTGCCGTCCGGTTGCTCGCGTACTGCGAGGCGCTGCTGCCCGGTCTTGCGCCATAGGGGCTGGGTGAGCGCGATGTGGCCCCGCCTCCATTGCCGTTCGCATAGTAAGGAGACCCAGCTGCGCCCTCGGAGTTGGCGCCATACGGGTCCAGGTGGGGGTTGGAGGAGTTCGAATGTGATGTCCCAAGCAAGGCGTTCCGCTTCGAGAGGGTCGACTCGCCGGCCGGCGTCAGGTAGCTGCGTCTGTGAGAGATTGAGCGATGCATACGCGCAAAGTCGCAATGTCAGAGCATTGCTCCGTCTCGTCCCCTCATCCTCTTGCGACTCCGAGGCGCGCATGCACGTCATCGTCATTGTCCATCCATTCATCGCCAAGGTCTCACCTCGACATTGCCGGTCAAGGCGTATATAGACGCCTGCGATGCGGATACTGACGAGGTAGTTCCCAGCTATGACAGAGCTGCTGCTGCTGCCGCGCGCATGCTGTTTCTACATAAGATGGTCGAGTATAGAGGGGAGTGAGGTGGTCGCAAGGTGATGGCCAGGCCAGACCAGGATGGACAGAGCTCTCTCCCTCTTTCTCTTCCGCCAACTGTACAGCAACGAGCGAGGAGCATTGCGATTCCAGAGCTGCAGAGATGGCGCAGTCGAACGGTCATGACCGCCATCCAGAAGGCCAGCTCCCCTTTGAGGCGCATCTCCAGGCCCTGCTGCGACAGAGTGGCGACCTGCAGGAAGAAGGCGACGGCACCGATGCAGCAGCAGCAGCAGCAGCAGCTTCAGCTTACACCGAGCTCGAGAGGGAGCTCGCATCGTCCAGCTCATCCGCTCATCCTCCTCTGACGAATGAGGACATCCTCGAGCTGCTCCGGACAGAGTGGGACGGCTTGGGACACACAATGGCAGTGGCTTCTCAGGGACAGGGACAGCCGCCGGCGTCAAGTCAAATGGAGAAGCCAGCTGCGCTGGACTGGCTCGACTCGTGAGCTGATGCTGACGCTGACGCTGTGTGAGCTGAGCCGCGCTCAAGCACATATTGACTGCTGACGCGATGTGCGTCCCCGAATTCACGCCGGACGTCGACCAGGGTCCTGCCACCATCCGTGCCCATCGACTCGGTCACGGCGTTGCTCGCAGCGAGCAGCCGCTCAGACGACGACATTTCGTCCGAGCTGCTCGATCTCCTCGGATTCGAGAGCATAGAAGCGATACCGCAGATCTTGAGCAGGAGGACCGACATCGTCCGAGCCTCTTCCGAGCAGCTTGAATCGGTAGGCTGCAGGTAGAATCGTGAAATTCTAGGCCTCCCGCGACACTGACATTGCACCTCCCTCGAATGGTTGCACAAGGCGCAAAATACACTGCCGCCATCCTCCACAACCCAAACCACCGCCGCAAACACGCCAGCAGACAGCGATGCGGAAGCGCCACTCCCCAAAGCCATGCAGGACGGTCGCGCTAGACGGCAGAAGGGCAAGAACCGCGGAGAGAGCAGACCAAAAGATCTCAAGTTTGGTGAGACCGGTGAGTCCGTCTGTTCACGAGGGACCCGCTGACCTTAGTCCATGCAGCTCTGCACCCCGGAATGACCATCGAGGATCTCGAGGCGATGCACTTGCAGAAGCTCGACGAGGCTGCAAACAGACCACTCATCAACAACGACAACGCTGTAAGTGACAGTGCGGGGCTGAAATCAACCCCTGGACAGCATCTGACGCCTCCGTTTCCCCGGACCACAGCCCGTCGTTGAGGACCATATCCAGTATCCGCACGTCTACGCCAACCCAGCTGCTTCTCGGGCGGCGTCTGTCTTCGGCAGCAAGATGATGCTGCCTTTGGGGACGACGAAGGTGGAGCACGAGCACTACTCGGAGATCACCATTCCCACGCCGCCCAAGCACCCTTCGGCAAGCGACGCAAGCCTTCTCCGGGCCATCAGCAGCTTGCACCCGCTTCTGCAGCGCTCCTTCCCGTACCAGACGCTCAACCGCCTGCAGTCGCTCGTATACCCAACCGCGTACGAGACGTCGGAGAACATGCTCGTGTGCGCCCCCACGGGCGCAGGGAAGACGGACGTCGCCGTGCTGACGGTCCTGCGCGCCATCAGCATGTACGCCGACGTGCGCATGTCGGATGGGAAAATGCGCAACACGGACTGGAAGGTCGTGTATGTCGCACCCATGAAGGCGCTCGCGAGCGAGATTGTGAAGAAAATGCACAAGCGGTTCAGCTGGTGCGGGCTAAAAGTCCGCGAGCTCACGGGAGACATGCAGCTCACGCGCGCAGAGATCGCCGAGACGCAGATGATTGTCACGACACCGGAAAAGTGGGATGTCGTCACGCGCAAGACGACAGCCGAGGGCGAGCTGGCCAGCGTGGGTAGCAGAACCATCGCGGCGCTCAATTTTCTGTTATCGCTGACTGGTGCGGTGTTGTCGTTCTGCAGCGCCTCCGTCTGCTCATCATCGACGAGGTGCACCTGCTGCACGAAGATCGAGGATCTGTCCTCGAAAGCATCGTAGCCCGTACCCTGCGCCAGGTGGAGTCGAGTCAAACTCTCATCCGTATTGTCGGACTGTCGGCGACACTGCCAAATTACGTCGACGTTGCGGATTTCCTGCGGTGAGCGCACCTGTCCGAACATGCCGTCTTACCATAGCTGATGTCAATGGCCACCCCATTCCGCAGAGTCAACCCATACGTCGGCCTCTTCTTTTTCGATAGCTCGTTCAGGCCCGTCCCGCTCGAGCAGCACTTTATCGCTGCAAAGGGCAAGCCAAATGGTACCCAATCAAGGGAGAACCTGGACCACGCTACATTCGAAAAGGCGCTGGAGCTCGTCAAGGAGGGGCATCAGGTGCTTGTCTTTGTTCACGCGCGCAAGGACACCGTCAAGACGGGCCAGATGATCAGAGAGAAGGCGGTGGAAGAGGGCGAACTGGAGCATTTCGATTCCCGAGACAACCCGAAGCTCGACATGTTCCGGCGCGAGCTGCAGATGAGCCGGAATCGAGAGATGAAGGAGCTGCTCGACAGTGGGATCGGCATTCACCATGCAGGCATGCTCAGGACGGACCGGAACCTGAGCGAGCGGCTGTTCGAGAACAACGTCACCAAGATCCTGGTGTGCACGGCGACGCTGGCCTGGGGTGTGAACCTGCCCGCGTACGCCGTCATCATCAAGGGTACCCAGCTGTACGATTCGTCCAAGGGCGCCTTCATGGACCTGTCCGTGCTCGACGTTCTGCAGATGTTTGGACGAGCGGGACGACCGCAGTACGAGACGCACGGCGTGTCCTACATTTGCACGACAAGCGACAAAGTCGACCACTACATCACAGCCGTCAGCCAGTCCGTGCCCATCGAATCCAAATTCGTGCAAGGCCTGCTCAACTCGCTCAACGCAGAGATTGCGCTCGGCACAGTCACGACTGTTGACGAGGGCGTGCGCTGGCTCGGCTACACATTCCTGCACGTCCGGATGCGCAAGAACCCCATGGTCTACGGCCTTTCCGCGACGGACCTCATGGGAGATCCCGCTCTCGGCAATCGCCGACGCGAGCTCATCACGAACGCGGCAAAGACGCTGCTCAAGAACGGCATGATCCAGTACGATCCGGACCTCGAGACGCTCGTCACGACCGAGCTAGGGCAGATTGCTTCGAGGTACTACCTGCGCGCAGAGAGCATAGAGACGTTCAATGCCGTCTTCAAGGCCAAGATGACCGAGGCGGACCTGCTCGCCGTCCTGTCCAAGTCGAGCGAGTTCCAGCAGGTTGCCATCAGAGACTCGGAGACGGAGGAGCTCAAGGGCTTGATCGAAAATGTCATTCCTTGCCAAGTCACGGTGGGTGTCAGCCGTCCACGAAGGCGGAAGGGTACGGGGGCAGAAGGGCGAGGTTCCCTGACGAGCAATTCCTATTGTGACCACAGGGCGGTACAGACTCATCAGAAGGCAAAGCAAACGTCCTCTTGCAGGCGTACATCTCGCGGGCAAATCTACAGGACTTTGCTCTTATTTCCGACATGGGCTACGTCTCGCAGAACGCGGCGCGTATCGCACGGGCTCTGCTCGAGATTGCCATGTCTCGCAAGTGGTCACAATCCACAGCATCACTGCTGTCAATCTGCAAGGCGATTGAGAGTGAGTGACCTCCAGCTGCTTCACTTATTGCCACCCAGCTGAGAGCTTCACCTTACGTTACTCGACTATGCAGAGCGACTCTGGCCCTGGAGCCACCCGCTTGAGCAGATGTCCATCACCTCGGATCTGCTGTATAACATCAACCGTTGGGCGGAGGATATGCCAATTGAGGAGATTGCCCTGATGTCTTCAGCGGAATTTGGCAAGATCATCCACCAGAATGAGCGACTCGGCGGGATCGCAGTCACGAGTGCGCAACAATTCCCACATCTATCGATCGAGCACGCGCTCCAGCCGCTCTCGCACGACCTGCTGCGCATCCGCCTGACTGTCACGAAGGACTTCCAGTGGTCCGACAAACACCACGGAAAAGCTCAGTACTTCTGGGTATGGCTCAGCGATGAGGACGACCGGGACATCCTGCAGATTACAAAGGTTATCCTCCGCGACACGACAACCGAGGTCTCAGTCGATTTCACGGTCCTCCTCAGTGCCGTCCCGTCCAAGCTGCACGTCCGTTCCGTGTCGGACACGTGGCTCGGCAGCGAGAGCTCAACGGAGATCGAGCTCTCAGATCTTGTCCTCCCCACCAAAGCTCTCCCGCTACGAAAGCCTCTTGACCTCCCTTACGAATCATCGCGTGTGCATCCCGATCTCTACGAGCTGCTTCGGCAGCGAGCCACCATCCTCAGCGGTTTCGAAGCACAGTGCATGCACTCGCTCTTCTTCAGCAGCGCCAACGCACTGGTCGCTGCGCCCTCGAGCGACGCCAGATACCAGCTTCTCTCCGTTCCAATCTGGAGGAATGTGAAACGGAGTTCATCATCTATATCACTCGTTCTATCACCTACCATCGCATCAACAAAGCAGCTTTGTCGTTTCCTCCAGCAAGATCTGAAGTTCGCCAGTTCGCCTTCAACCACGGTCAATATCCGTCTTATCAGCAAGACGGCAGCACTGCGTGCCGCGTTGGAAAAGACCGACCCTTCCGCGCACACGATCGTCGTTACGAGTCCGCGCACGGTTTCTCAGCTGTTCCCACTGTCATTGGGCGACTCGCCGGCAGCCAGCAACATGTCCCTGGACTTGCTGTTGGCTGACGATCTGCACGCTCTGTCGGCAGAGTGCGAGCTTTGTCTCTCGTACTGCATTGCAGCTTTCTCAGGACGCACCCGCCTGGTAGGATTCTCAGCGTCTCTGCTCGATGCTTCGAGCTTGGCTGCATGGCTCCAGGTCGCCTCTCCGCACGTTTACGCTTTCCACCCGTCCTCCCGGCCGGATGCCGTTGTCACGTCGACCTCGACTTTCAACCTGCCGCACTCGCCGAGCCTGCTCAAGGCCATGGTCAAGCCGGCCTACGACGCTATGCGCGCCAACACATCCGGCAGAACTATCTGCTTCGTCCCACACAGGGGTCAGTGCTTTGCGACGCTGGCCGACCTCCTCACACACTCTGCGACCGACCTCGACAACAAATTCGCAGAGATGGATGAAGCCGTCCTAAGCCAGTACACTGCGAGGGTGTCGGATCCAAAGATCGCCGAGGGACTCCTGCATGGTTTCGCGCTGCTAAGCGAAGGGGCACATCCGACGGACCAAGCAATCGCAAAGCACCTCTTCTCGAGCGGCGCAGTGCGCGTGCTCATCGTGCCTCGCGAGGCAGCCTATACCCTCCACCTCACCGCCAACCTCGTCATCGTCATGAGCACGCAGTATGCATACCTGCAGACCGAGACTGGCGAGCGGACAATACTTGACTATCCGCTGGATGACCTGCTGCAAATGCAAACGAAAGCGGCATCATCCTCCGACCAGGGCTCGGCGCAGTTCTCCGTCTATACGCAGCCGGATAAGGCTTCGCTCATCCTGCGTTTCCTCAACAACGGTATTCCCCTCGAGTCGTCGCTGCCTGACTCTGTCACGCTGTTCCAAGCCCTTCTTGGCAGAGTCCATGCTGGGCAGTTTGGAACGAAGCAGGCCATACTCGACGCAATCGCGACAACGTACATGTCGCACCGGATGGCGGCGAATCCTGCTTACTACGGTTGCATGGGAGATACTGCGCAAGAACAGATCAGTGGGATGGTGGACGACCTTGTAGAGAGCTGGCGCGTCCGACTCCTCATCAGGGTTTCCGACAGCACTTGCCTGCGCACTACTGCGCTTGGCGACCAGATGCTCCGGAACAGAGTCAGCCTCTCGGCACTTGACAACCTGCTTTCCTGCACAGAAGGGAAGGCACTAAAGGTTTTGGGTACGCGCTCCGACGACACTGTCAAAGCGGACGAGCAGCTGGATGCCTGGCTCCGGCGTCTGCCAAAGTCAGTACAGCGGCGGATCAAACCAGATGCGGAAGGAGAGGGCTTGTCGCACCGGAAGGCTCTGGTGATCACGCTCCTAGCCAGGAAGCTGCCGCCAGCTGGAAGCCAAATGGAGAGAGATCAAGCCGTGTTGGCAATGGATCTTCTCGACAGGCTTGGTGCACGGCGAGAGATGCACAGCAAGCCAAGACAATAAGGGGCTGAAGTGATACCTGCCTGAGAGATGCAGCGGAGAGGGACGCGGCCACCTCGAAGCCGGCCAGAGACTACCGCGTGAGGGAGGCTGTACGGGCGGAAATACGAAGAAGGCGCAAACCCACACCCTCTCTGTTCGTTCCTTGCGAGGTAAATGCGCCACGACATATACGTCCGCACCAGCGGATCGGGGTGGACAAAGGTTCTGCGGGCGGTCAATGCGATGCCCGATGCTGGCAGAGGTCCGTCGCTGGCGTGGCTGTAGCGCGGCAGGCCGAGCATCACAGAAGCCGACGGTTGTCTCGTGAGCATCTTGTCACGCTTACAGGCTAGGCTAATCTTTGTAGCGACAAAGTCGCCAGCAAGAGAGGCTGGCATCGAAAGGCGAAAGGGACATGTGGAAACGGCGCACGGGGAAGAGAGGATAAAACCTATGTCCGCGGAAGTATGTGAAACCCTAGACTTCGCGCTGAAGGTGACGTGATGACTGTGAAACGAAACACCCTGCACGTTAGCACGTTGTGCCCATTCACAATTCCTACAAGACGCACGAGTCTTAACCCCAGGGATTTGAGGGTCCTGTTTACTGAGGGATGTAGATCGCCCATTGTACTCCCTCGACACCCTGATGGGCGTGACCCACTCAGTAGCGCCTACGTGCCCGTCCTCGTCCACCTGGCCCAGCGGGTCCTCCACGAGTCGACGGAACAGGGGCATTCAACTCGCAGACACCGGTGGGATCTCCGTTGAGATCATAATCACCACCACAAGTGAAGCCCGCGAAGCACTGCAGGTGGGCAGAGGCCCGGCGCAAAAAGGGGTTTCTGCATGAGCGAAATGCCCTTCGGAGCCGCAGTCTCGTAGCGCAGTACAGCACTGCCGAACTGACCCGGAACCCGTCATAGTCGTTGGAGTCGTTCGTGTTGCACAGCGCGCCACCTCCGCCGCAGACTCCCGTTGTTGTCCCATCTTCAACAGAACAGCTGGAATAGGCCACGGATGAGCTGGCACTCAGCTACACACAATAATATCAAGGGACTTACTAGTCGTAGCATTCGGTACTGCTGGAGCACAAGGCGCCATTGTCTCCGCAAAATCCGCTGCAGAGCGAGAAGACGTGCCGTGCCGATACTGCTGCATCAGCTGACCGCTTCCAGCGCGGGCGGTGGGGACATCACACAACGGACTTTGCTGCACAATTGGGAGCGAAACGTGGGGTGGCGATACAGTCTTCGTCTGTCTGGCATGGAGCCAGACCTGCGGCGGCTGCACCATCGGCAGATTGGGCGCGGACGAAAGCCGCGACCGAGAAGAAGGCCGCGAGAATGAGACGGACGGGCATGTCTGTGGATGAGGAGACAAAGATTGACGAGCACTGGGAAGGTGATGAATGAGTGGGAGGACGAAGGGAATGTGCGCCCCGTGCAGACTTGCTGTGAGGAGGGGTCGGGTGTTGCGAAAAGGTGAGGGAGGGGGAGGATGGAAAGGGAGGATGGGGAGCTGGTGCAAGCCGCAGAACGGCAGAAGAGAACCGACTTCTGATTCATGAGATCCGCAAGAGCGCGTGTTGTTGATGCGATCGGTGGAGCCTACGCTTACGGAATTTACTCTTACGGTAGCATTCCTGCTCGAGCATGCCATCGCCTCTCGCTCAAGACGGCGCACGTGATGCGGTATCGATGGGCGAGTCCCCAAGCCCAGAAGCAGCGACGGGTTTTTCCCAGAAATAATCATGAACTGAGGCATGTTGCCCGAAAAATGACAAGCTGAATAGACCCTCCGACTTCAAGACGATCTCACGCAGACGACAGACGTACAAGAGTCGTAAGACTTTCACTAGCGGTAAATGTAGATCCTGGTAGTATTCTGCCCGCTTCTTAGCCTCGCAGCTTTATTTGTGCGAGCGTGGCACGGTGTCCCGCGAGGTGATGTCAGGTTAAGCAACGCGTAAAATGGGCAATACAAGCGACACGCTCTTCTGAACACATCATTCACTCTAGCTCGAAAACGAAGCCCGGAGAAGATGGAGTATGCAACGACGAACCTAGCATGTACATCTCGTCCCTCTAGTAATTCGCACAGATGGCCTAACAAGCATCTTGACAAGAAGTCGTCTCTAGACACGTGACTTCGGTGTCATTTATGGGCAAAATGCCTTGCCTGATGATCATTTCTGAGAAAAACCCAGCAGCGACCGGCCCAGTATCGTACTGGTGCGCCTCGAGTTACAGCGAGCCCTTGTCCTTGAAGGCGGCATTGAGGTCCAGAGACCCTATGAACTAAGCTCGATAGTTGCGCTTTGCCGGCTGACCGAGCCGCGAACGGCTACGGAAGATCCACAACATGGTCAACACTGACGTTTCTAACCTCGTCGTTGTCTTCCTCAAATCTAAGCTTGTATTTCGGACTCTGTCGGTGTACCGCGCAGGAAGTGCAGAGAAGATCAGGCGAATCCGCTTGCTACCGCGGACCGACTGACCGGCACTCACCTTGCCATTGCCAGGCAAGCCAACCACGGTAGCCCTGTAGAACGAGGTCGTCTCGGGGTATAGTGCGATGACGTCGCTCTGCAGCGGATAAGGCGAGGGCGGATATGTGGATTTGTCGCGCGGGTCCGGCAGAACAAGAATGGCTTTGAGCGTGGTGGTATAGCGCCTAGGTACGGAAACAAACAGCCAATCGCATCAGAAAAGAGCGGAAAATGCGAGAAAAGTGCGTGGACGTACGCGCTTGGGTTCTGATGACCTCCTTCGGCATCGTCGATGTCCAAGACTTCGTACCTGACGTAGTGCAAGGAGGTCGGCCTGGGTCGCGAAACGACTTCAAAGAGGGCAGGGGCACGCACTTGTTCTTATCGTTGCCGATGCAGCGAAGCACTTTTGCCATGATCCAGTCGGTGCCTCCTGGGTCCTGCGAAGCGGCATCATTGCGGCTGCCGCCCGGTCCCCCCTTGCCCGACGCGGATCTGGCTGGCGGCTTGAACGCCACAGGTCTGCCTTCTCGCAGAGGCAGCTGCGCCTGGAGGATGTCCCGGCGCTCTTTCTTGGTGAGCAGTCTGCCGGACGGGCCAATACCGGGTGTTGAGACAGCCGAGCGCGGCGTGCCCGCAGCGGCGCCGAACGAGGCGGACAGCGGGTGCGCGCCATCGTGCAGGGAGGCTGATGCAGCGGATGTCGACGACGCGGCGGATGCGTTCAGCGCGTTCTGCTGCGAGCGCGAGCCGGAGCGCGAGAGATTGAGCGACATGAGCGGAGGAGCGGGAGAGCCGTGTCTTGAGCCGGCCCCGGCCCCGCCGCTTGCGGCGCTGTTGGCTGGATCCGAGCTGGGCGCGGGGGAAGAATTATCGAGGCGACGCTTCTTGCGCTTGTTGAGGAGGTTGGACTCCGGGACTTTCACATCAGAGGGGAAGGCATATCAGCTCGCACTGCATTGCGACTGTTGGCAGCGAAGGCACGGACTTTGCGAAGGTTCCGGTGTTCGCAGCGCCAGCAGGATACCAAGCGACTCCATGGCTTCGTCGGCTAGCCTGAGTGGACGGATGGAGCTGGAATGAGCTGAAGATCAGATCAACACCGACTTCGGCGTTGCCCTCACTTCAATTCCTCGTCCGTCTGGCTCTTCAGTCTGGCATACGCCTCTTCGAGTGCCGATCCGAGGTTCCGCCGCTCTTCGCTTTCGGCTGAAGCGCTTTCGTCGACATCCGAGTCATTCGCACTGAGCTCGTTAGATTGCGACTGGAGCGTCGCGACGCGCGATACCGATGCTTCTGCCTGCGACTGGATCTCGGAGAGGGAGGCGAGCTGCGACTGGAGCGCCGTCCACAGCTGCGTCTCTGGTGGGACGCAGCGAGGGAAGGAGTGCGAGCGAGTGCGAAGGATGCGCAGGGAAGCGGGACGGACAGTCAGATGAGAGCACGCTGCGGTGCATGCAGCTTGCGAGTGGGCGGAACCGCATGCGAGCGAGACCGGGCATCGGATCTCACCCGGGTGCGGGTGCGGGTGCGGGCTCACCTTGGGATTCCTGCGAGCCCAGCTTGCGACGTCGCTCCGCCATGTCGAGGGAGCCAAGCGGTGTACAGAGAAGTACGCTTCGAGAGCGTGAGACTATCTTCCAAGAAAGTTGCGAGATGGGTTGGAGTTCGATAGAGGCCAAATCCCCGACCTCCGGCGCCCGTCGGATCCGGTGCCGAAGGTGTAAGAGCTCTTCGACATGCTCTTCGCCAGCAGAGCAAGCTGCCATAGAAAGGTTGCAATGTCGCATCCTGCATGCAGTGTCACACAGTTGCAGCCTTTCATCCGGGGGCACAGCTTTTACTGAATATACAGTATCTCGCATTCGACATCCGACCCGGGCCTTTGGTCCCCTTGACGCCGTCAGTGTCGGTCAGCAACGGCGACTGAGGGAATGAGGTAACCCCACTGCTTGGTTCCGCTCCCATCTCACTCACTCACTTTGCCAGTCTGGCTCTCACCCTGTCACTAATACACCCCCTTGCAGCGCATGGCCAGCACCCCGCGTTCCATCGAGTCAGTGCGCGCGCGCACGCCAGCCGTGCCAGGCCAGGCCACCTGGTGATAGCGTGCGACAATAGCTGACTGGCTACATGCATGCATGCATCCACAGCCTCCAATTCGACGAGTACCATCCCTACACCGCCCGCCCGCAGCCTCTGTACGGCAATGTCGTCTCGGTGTCCCCAGTCACCTCCGAGGTTACCGTCATGACCTACCCTTCGAGCAAGAAGCAGGCCCAAAAGCAAGGGAAAGCACCACGCTGCTACGTGTTCAGTCTGCACGAGCTGCCACAGTCCCAAGCGAGCAGGACGCTCTGGCGCGCCATTCAGGGCTGGATCAACGAAGTGGATGCCGAGCGTGCAGCGCGGAACATCGGCGAAGGCAGCGATGGCAAGGCAAAGAAGGACGACGAGGAGGATCCATGCGGTCCAAGAGTGACCTTCTTGGACCTGGAGGAATGGCTGGCCTTCAAGGGGGAGACGCTGCCTCCTCCTGTGCCGCCTAAACCTGGACAAACGCAAGAGATCAAGGTTAGGCACCACCATCAGCACCGCAGGGCGGCGCGCACACAGCAACAGCAGTCTAGCACTGGCGAAGAGTCGTCTTCGCTGCCCATGTCGCACTTGTCATCGACCGCTTCCTCGTCGCTCAGCGCAGCATCGGCAACAGGAACGTCGACACCCCCTATACGCGCCGTGGATGTCGGCCTCGTATGGTGGACAAAGGACCTGCATGGGAAGCACCTCTGAGAGGCCAAAGTCGCTCGACGAGCATCCACTTAGAAGTGGGGAACTTGCAGTGCCCGCTCTGTTGTTGTACAACAGTTCCACCCGTCTGCGGTCGCCCTGCGACCCGCGATACCCTGTCACGCAGAACTGCCTTTAGGCTCCCGCAGCATGACGGGGAACCGGACCTCGGACCCCTCTATTTTCGTCCCGTCGGCTGTCCTAGCCCAGACGGTACACTCTCCCTTTTGCGCAAATCCTTTCTTTTCGTAGATTGGGCGTCCCGGGACGGACGATTCTAGCACGGCCGGTAGCGATGTCGCGTCGGCCTTGTTCAGTCCGTACGCCAGCAGCGCGCCGCCGACGCCGCGGCCCTGCGCTGTGGGGCGGACGACCAGATATTGCAAGTACCTGTAGGTGCAAGAGAAGGTCAGTCTCGTCGATCCTGTTGGCACGGTCCCCATGTCCAGCAGCGGAAGGCAGAGCACGCACCAGTGCGGCTTGTCCCCCATGATCTGCTCTCTTCGGCGCATGAGCTCCTCGACGAAATGCTCGACCGCCGCTGGATCCTCTTCCGGGTCCTTCTCCTCGTGTGCATGCGCGTCGTCCTTTGGCGGGCGGACGGGGCAGCCCGGCCTGGCCCAGATGGCGAACCCGAGCATTTCGTCCGGGTTGGACGGGTCGACGGCTTTGAGCATGTCCTTCTGCGCGTCGTCAAAGTAGTGCTTCAGACCGCGCGCGTGGTGTCGAAGCCGGTCTGCTGGCGTGAAGTCCGGCTCCGTGCGGGCCAGATGGGGGGGCCGGAGCAGAGTCATGATGGCGTCGGTCGCGAACGCCGAGAGGAAGACGTCCGAGCACGTCTCGAGGTCGCGCTCCTCGACGGGCCGCAGCTCGAGGTCGGCCCTGCCTGTGTTCTGCATGGTATGAAGTGGGACGGCAGAATTTGTGGTGCGTGGGCTCGGGAAGAATTGCTCCGAAAAGCAGGAGGGAAGGTGGTTGCAGCCTGGACAGATAGGCAACACGACTCGTCTACTCGTATCGAAGATGGTCAGAGGGAGACAGGCGGACATGAGCTTTTCAGCTGACATGATCAGGGCCAAGCGAAAAGCCGCACGTGTGCAGACCCCCCTGATCGAGTCGCTTAGACCCCTAGGCGACAGCAGTTCACGACGTCCCAGATGTATTCGAATGCCAGGCAAGTCCTTCATATGCCTACTGCCTAATCGCGGGGTAATGTCAACTTGCACCCTGTTGAGTACACCGACGTGCCAGCGGGGATGGACTATGCGACAGATGGAATCGGCAAGGTGGCCTGAAATTGAACGAGGGGTGGTATGATGTCTGGGATGCTGTCTTCACGCTTCTCCGTGCATGTACAAAGGAGCGAGCATGGTCATTGTGAGCGGCGTTCTGCACTTGGCTGTTGAGCAATGATGCCGAGACGCGGCAATGTTCATCGAGAGTCTAGAGTTAGCATGATAGGAACAAGTAAGCGACATTGTGTACTTACGGCAGAGATGCCCTGTCTGGCGAAAATGAAGTAGGAGGCATCGCGTGCAGTACACGTGTCTGCGTCCAAAAGACAAAAGCGCAGTCAGCCAGCCGCCTGAGGACAGATGGACAAAACGGCAGGCGGACGCACCCGCAGGCCGTAGCGAGGACCTCCGAAGCATCCATCAGGGGACTGATGCAGATGGGACAGCACGGCGTCTCATGCCTGCCACGCTCGACATCCAGGATCGGACGAGGTCGTAACAGGCTGCTGGATTGCGAGGGAACTAGCGCTTGTGCATCCACGGCAAAACCTTCGCGCATGCTGGCCTGGTTGCTCGCAGCCAAACTGTCTCCAACCCAATCAGGCTCTGGAGCCGCCCCAATGTCGCTTGATGAGGGAGGCCGGGTATCTGGGCTGGCTTGAGCGTGACCGGCTGGTAACAGAGGGACAGGCGTAGGTACCCGTTCGGGCGTGATGGGGAGCGGATGCCACCATCGGCGAGTAACACCTGCAGCAGTCTTCCTTTGCATCGGTCTCTCCGTCTTTGCTAACGATGTCGTAGCGTCGAAGTCTAACGGCGGATCACCCTGGTGTTCGACCAGGATCTGTAGAAAGCCCTTGCCGAGCCCGTATGCCATCTGCGGTGGTCTGCACAGAGCCTCTGCTGCATAGTGCTGCATGTATGTGCGAAAAAGTCAGCAATGTAACCGCTGCTCGTCATAACATCGCCAGGGACACTCACCATGTGCAGGTCGGCGAAGGTGCGGAAGTCGACTGTGCATCCTCGACAATAATAAGGATGCGCGATGGAGTCCTGACAGTGCATGAGCAGGCGGTAGTGGCTCCCGAAATGGCGCTGGCACCGTGTGCAGTAGCTTGTGTAGGGGTCTAGCGGCTTGGGCTTTGGGCGGGACGCTGGCACGCGTTGCCTGGGTGAGGCGGACCGCTCGAGTCGAGGCGGACCAGGAGAGACGGAGCGCTCTTCGATGTGGCAACTTGCTGCTTGGCGCACATCACCATGTGCGGCGGCTGCATCCTCGGCTGGCTCGCTGGCGGGATACGGTAACGCTGCGCGCAGTGTGTCGTGGACAGCAGGCGGAACAGGATGAATTGCTGTCGAGATTCCTGGATGCTTTGACTGCCCAGTATCTGCGCGGAAACTGTGCGAGAGATCCTCCCGCGCGTGCGACTCGTAGGCCTGGCGGTTCGCGAAGGACATCCCGCAAGTCGCGCATGCTATTTCCTCGACCGCGCCATGCGGACGCCACACGTCGAGCGGAGCGGCAGCCGGCTCCTCTGTCAACAATGCATGTTGTCCATCGTCGGCGTCAGATCGCACCCTTCCATTGTTGAACACGTCGGCTTGACGCGGCGGCGAGTAGGCGGGCGGTTGCTCATCACCATACTCTGCTGCCTCTCCATCTACGGGGTCCGTCTCGCCAGCGACATGCAGCTTCTTGCACAGGTCGGCCACAGATGATTTGGATTGACGAGCGCAATCTGCATGCCGGCCGGTCCCGTGCAACAGGTGGCCAGATGGACGACGTGCCGGGCTCGATAGCGCTTGGACGCGTGCGATGAAGTCTGGCTGTGTCAGCAGCCAGGGGTTGTTGGCCTGTTCAACGAATAGTGTAGAGTGGCGGTGTATGGTGTCCGCGTGCGTGCGGATCAAGGAGGCGGGAGACGGCAATCCGACTGGCGGAGCCGGTCCGGGCTGCAAATGCTGCGCAGCACTGATGGGATGGTCAGGCGAGCAGGTGGTGCGGCGGATGCGGGCCGCGTCAGGTGATAGGTGAAGGCTTTGATTGACAGGCGCAAGATGCCGCGTGTGCAACGTGGGAGTGGGCAGGTCGCTGAACTGCCAATGCTCTCTTCTTGCGAGCCTCTCCGCATTGACCCCCGCGTCACACTCGTCGATGTCGAAGCCGTCCCAGCCCGTTCGGGTCGCTCTCGTCGAGAGCCCAGGCTGCACCGGTCGTGGCGTTTCTGCGAGACCAGCCAGACGACTTGCCCAGGTCGTTGATGCAGCCGCTGCGGCAACTGGCAGTTCGACAGAGCCCTGCCTGCGAGGAGCACCTGAAAGCGCTGGAAAATCGGCCTCGAACTGCCGGATCTGGTGCAGGTCGCGAGGCGATGGACTGGCATCGCCTTCGCTGGGCGCTGGGAAGAAGTAGGCGAACTGACTGTGTTCCGAGTCTGGAGATGGCGGATCGCCACCTGCCCGTGCGCTGACGGTCCAAGCCTCTGCCTGTCCAATATCGTCAACCGCCTTGCGAAATATCGCCTTTGCGCTGAACTCGTCGACTTCCGGCATCTGGCGACGTCTCGTGTCTGGACGTATGACGACTTTGAGGTTCCCGCTCGGCTCCAACGCTTGCTGCCGCGGTGGGATCACGGTAGGTAGACCGAGGTTCCAGCGCTCTTCCGACGTGTCAACGCTTTCATTCTGGTCGCTATCGATGAAAGAGTTCAGACTTCCCAAGTCCGAAGGAGCAGCCACGAGCTGTTCTTGTGGACCGTTTGCACGCTCGACACCTGCCATGGAGTGAGAAGGGGGTCTGCTGCTGTCGAATGATGTCGAGTGGTGAGGTAGAAGTGCATCGTCGAACTCGAGAAGGGCGGCCTCGGCGTTCCATTCCTCCTCTTCCGGTGCCATCCCGGAAGGACTGCATACACAGGGTGGCGTAACTTCCACAATGCGGTTGGCATCTCCGTCTGTGCGGTCTGATACGGCATTCTCGCATGTACCCTCCTCTTCACACCAACGGTGACCTTCTCTCCCTTCTGTGACTTGCTGGGCCGCCATTGCAGACAGATCCCAGTCCACCCAGCCATCAGCAGCTACACGTAGCTCGCCTCTTCCGTTGTTACTTCCGCGTTCAGCCGGACCAGACTCTCTAGGAGTGTGATCGATTCGAGCGTCCATAATGCTGCGCAACTTCTCTGCGATGCTGTTCTCGGCAGGATCGTCTGGCTCGTCCCATCTGTCTTGCAGTTTGCGCTCGCGCTCTTCTCCGGCTGACGAGGGGGTCACCTCACCTTCCACCAATTTCGGATTTTGCGCAGTGTCGTAACCATCAGCAGTGTCATGGTTTGCAAGCCGCATGGTCGGAAATGGCATCGGGTCGGAAGGATGCGGACACGCAGCGAGAGCTTCATGCAGGTGGACGTAGTCCCACTGGCGCCATGTCGCCCAGCGGTGCGAGCGTGTGTAACCCAATGCAGTGGAGCGCTTCCGGAAAGGGTCGACGAGGAGGTCCGGCTTGAGCCTGAGGAGCGCGTCCGTGCTGCTTGTTGTGCGAGTCATGGAGGGTGTGGGGCAGGTCGACGCGCCCGTGCCCGGCGGGTCCGACTTTGGGCAGCCTGCTGAAGGGGACGCTGAGGCGCGGCATGACGAAAGAACGGATGGACTATCTGTGCCGCCGCCAAAGTCGTCGTTGAAGGCTTTTGGCATTGCAGCTTCATCTCTGGCGCGCTGTGCGTCCGAGTAGCCGACTTCTCGAGGTGCGTCATCCATCGTGCTCGGTGGCAGATCTGAAGGAACTACCGGCAGAGGCCGAAAGAGCGGGATGAGTGTACCGCATACGAGAATCAGCACCTCTTCTGGCCATCCTGTCGTGCTGCATCACCCACCTTGCGCACCTCCCGCAGCCTCAGCTCGCGACATCCTGCCTGGCCCTTCGCGCAATTGGAAGGGCCAGGACCAGGACGGCTTGAACGATTCGGAGAGAGCTCAAAGCCTGCCCTCACGTGTAAGGTAGACGAATCCTGCAGCGCTGCAGGGTATTCTGATATGACGTGGCTGCATGTTGGTCGTGTGGAGAGCCGGGCAACCCCCCGGAAGAAAGAGACTCGCACTCCGGAAGTGCGCAGACGGGCCGAGAGATCTGATCATGCGGACACTGATGGCGTGCTCATGACCACCTCCACCTCCACCAAGCTCATGCTGCTGTGCTGTACGTCGTTGCCCGGCAGGAAGGCCCCATACTCTGCGAGTACTCGAGTATGGAGCAGGCAAGTCACGTGACAGCTTCCCTCCCTCGCCCTCACTCGCACCGAGACCACGGACGGAGCCGGCTTCTTGTCTCTGTGCGCACACCAGCCGCATATAGTCTTATCAGCTCCCGCTCTCTCTTCCTGTCCATCTCCTGCCGCAGCTGACGGTCTGGTAGTCCTGCCGCTCTGCCGACCCCGCTTCGGCCCCGTCGCTTCCTCCGCTTTCATATCCATCCGTACGTTACCTTCACAGCAGCAGCCATGTCCTCACCAGCGGACAGGATGAGAGACCCTCAAGTCGAGAGCTTCACCAAGGACCACAGCGAGGCCGCCCTGAACAACCTCCGAGCGGGCCTCAGGAACGACTGCCACCCTCTGTCGAGCAAGGACTGCCTCGGCCATGCAGACGAATTGCGCGGCAAGGTCGTCCTCATTACCGGTAAGCGGGAGGGAGCTGCGCATGGCAGGAAGGGGATTGCAGAGCTGGGGCTGAGGCTGTGCTCTGGCGCTGTCCCTTGTAGGCGCCGGAAGCGGCATCGGAGCCAGGTTTGCCACACTGGCAGCGACCCTTGGGTGCGTCTAACTGCCTGTTCGTCACTGGCTACATCCCTTTTTATCAGACAGCCTGACTCGCTTCTACACTACATACCGCCCAGAGCGGAGGTCGTCCTCTCGGACCGTTCGCAGGCCGCCGTCCTCGCCGTCCAGAAGGAGATCGCCGACTCGTCCATCCACGAGCGCGCCCACGTCCCGCCGAAAGCTGCATCCGTCACCGAGTGGAACGAGATCCGCGACGTGTTCGAGTGGACCGACAATAAGTTTGGGCGGATTGACGTGGTTCTCAGCAGCGCGGGCGTGACGGAGCGACCCGGCTTTGACGATGACACGTACGATGGTGCGCGCTCGTCGTCCCGCACTGGCGGAGATGGTGCTCCCAGGCTGATCAGTATGGGCTCAATTGCAGCTCAAGGAAAGCTGCAGCCGCCCAATCTCTCGACGCTCGACATCAACCTCAAAGGATCTCTGTACAGTGAGCCATGCCAGCAGTACACAGGCCGGTGCCTCAGCAGTAAGAGCCAGACTGACGTCTTCGCGCCCCTTCCGACAGCCACAAAGCTCGCTCTGCACTACATGCGGAAGCGCAACGTCAAAGGAGCTATCGTCCTGATGGGCAGTCTGTCGAGCTTCTTCGGCATTCCCCTGGTGCGTATGCACCCTTTCACTCTGCTTGGGAGGCAGCAGGGCTGAGCTACGGCATCGCCTTTCCTGGTCGCGCAGGGTCCGATGTGTAAGTTGTGATGCTTGGCGACTTCGACCTTTGACTTCGAGCGCGGGCTGACGTGACAGTGCCTCCCTCCCTGGCATGGCAGACACCGTCGCCAAGCACGGCATTCTGGGCCTAATGCGCTCGCAGTACTTCCTCGCCTCCGCGTACGGCATCCGCGTCAACGTGATTGCACCTTGGTGGGTTGTCCCTCGAGCCGCGTTTGACAACTCTAGACCCAGCTGACGATTGCCGTGGCTGGATACGCCAGGTTCACCGACACGCCCATTGTCGAACTGGGCGCCCGCCTCCTGCTGGCCGGCTTACCCCTGTGCAAGATGTCGGACGTCGTCAACGCCATCGTGTACGCGGCTACCTCGCCGGACGCAAGCGGTGTTGCTCTGCCTGTCGACCCGACGGGCGTGCTCTGCCTGCCTGCGGCGGGGAGCACGACGGGCGAGGACGGGTTTGACAAGGTGTTTGCCAAGCGGGCTATGGGTGCCATCAGGTGCGTCCATCGCTGTAACGACCGGGGATAGTGCTGATGCTGACAGGTTCGCCCTGGACTACAGCACCATTGTGAGCATCACGCAGGTCGCAAAGCTCGTAGGGGGCGCGCTGGCTCCGCTGCTGGCAGTGACTGTAGCAGGCGGCGCTGCGGCGTATGGGGGTTACAAGTATCTCAGGTAAGGCGCGACTGACCAGCGATGGACTGGGATGGGAGCTTGCGAGTTTCAGGGTGCAGCGGTTGCGGCTTGCTTGTAATGCTGCAGTACAAAACGCGGAGGGGGCGCATAACCAGAGCGACTGGGTCCTCAGGGCGACTGGGCTTGACTGAGTTTCTCTGCAGTGCGGATGCGGCTCTGGCTCAAGAATTTCGGAAAGACCAGAGGCGAACGTGTGCTCGAATTCGGAGGCTCGGCGGGTGGTGTGCCGCAGTCACGCGTCCCGGTCTGCATACTGCATGTACCGGTACCGGTATATTCCCTGGCACAGAATCACTACTATCCCTCAGAACTACTCTCGCATGGCGACCTGCTGACGGGACTGCCATGCATGTTGCTGATCTCCGGTGCGATACATACGGGTTATGTAGCACGAGCACGTTCCTGTGCCTGTGCGAGGATCCGGAAATCTTTCGGATCAGTTCCGAAATCTGCGACCCCTAGGATCCGGCAGAGTACTCGAGTAGTGAGCCTTCGCCTACAAAGCATTCCCTGCCATGAGCACACTGCGCATGCGACTGACGAGGACAAGCTATCATTCCTACCATCCCCCTCTACCCTATATATATGTCATATAGCCTGGCCTCGAATGTGCCGATAGCTCTGAAGGCCTCGACATTTCCAGGCCCCGGCAGATCCCTGCATGCGGCTCCGAAGGGATGCCAAGGACGAGCTCAGACGTCTCTGAAGAAGCCCGGAGACCCCGGAGCAGAGCGCCAGACTGGACGGGTGACTCCTCGCGAAAGGAGTGCACGAACGTGCAGCCGCCTCCTTGCCTCAGTCTGCAGTTTGTGGCAGTCGCCCACGATGATGCGCCCCTTCGGGAGAGAGGAACGGGGGCACCCAAGCCCAAAGCCACTGCACGCGCGCGGAAATTCTACTCGCTGCTGCCAGGCAATGCCTATCTCTGATGACACCTCTCGAGCGTCTCCCTTCTTCTCCTGCTTTCTACTTTGTCGCATCTCTTGCAGCCATCCCTCGTCGTCCTCGCAGATTCAAGCCTTCCGACCCAAAAGCACCTGCGGGACATCCTAGCCCAAGATGCCACAAATGACGCAGTACAACTACCTGATGGCCATCGGTACCATCTTTTCGCTCCTCGATGCATACAACATCGGAGCGAACGATGTCGCCAACTCATGGGCCACGTCGGTCTCGTCGCGCTCGGTCACGATGAGGCAGGCCATGCTCGGCGCCGCAGTGATGGAGTTCCTCGGAGCCGTCACAGTGGGAGCGCGTGTCGCAGACACCATCAAGAACGGCATCATCCCCAGGTCCGTGTTGGGGAGCTCCCTGATCTGTAGCGCAAGCGCCACATCCTCGCTGACAGCGTCTCCCTCGTCGCCCATCTGCCTATAGAACCGTCTTCCAGAACAACCCGGGCGTCCAACTCCTCGCCTTCACCTGCGCCATCACCGTCTCGGGCTCGTGGCTCATGTTCTGCTCGTACATGTCCTTCCCCGTCTCGACCACCTACTCGATCGTCTCGGCTGTCGCTGGCACTGGTGTCGCTCTCGGGGGCGCCAATGCCGTGGTGTGGGGCTGGAACGGCGGCAAAGGTCTCGCTGCCATCTTCGCGGGTCTCCTCCTTGCGCCTGCCCTCGCGGGCGGTTTCGGAGCCACCCTCTACCTGATTGTCAAATTTGGCGTTCTCAGCCGAAAGAACAACATCCGCTGGGCGCTCTACACTGGTGAGTCATGATGACGATCTGGCCACCCAGCATGCGCCGGCGTTGACGCGGTTCATTTTGCTGTAGGCCCCGCATTCTTCATGCTCGCTGCATGCGTCTGCACCATGTCCATTATCTACAAGGGAGCTCCCAGTTTGGGCCTGGATGAGATGTCACAGACAAAGACAGCTCTCGCCATTGTCCTGACCGGTCTGGTCGTCGCCATCTTCGCTTTCCTCTTCTGGGTCCCATACGTCCACGCCAAGGTCATCAAGAAGGACTACACCCTTAAGTGGTACCACTTCTTCATGGGTCCCATGCTCTGGAAGCGACAGGCCCCACTCGACGCCCACGACCAGGTCTCGGCAGTTCCCGACTACCGTGTCGTGCAGACGGCCGAGGGCGAGATCGTGGCAGTTGCCGCACCCAACTCGAGCGGTTCGTCCGGCGTTACTGTCGAGGGCGAGGACAAGATTTACCCCACCGAGGATGCCGAGAAGCAGGCCATTGCGGATGCACCCACGGTCCCAGCGGCACAGGCAGCACCCCGGCACAAGTCTAGCCTGCTGTCGAGGCAGATGGAGACCCTCGACCGTCATCCGCTCGAGGAGGGCGATTGGTACTCGCTCAACAACCTGCGCATCTACTTCAAGTACCGCATGATTCCCAAACTCATCACGACCTTCAGCTATGGAATGGAGTACGACATCCACGGCGCCCAGCAGGGAGCCGCCGACACGCCCGAGGGTCGCAAGATGGCCGCCGTCTACGCCCAGGCCAAGCAGTACCCGAACGAGGTCGAGCACTGCTACTCGTTCATCCAGGTCCTCACCGCATGCACTGCATCCTTCGCGCACGGTGCCAACGACGTCAGCAACGCCATTGGTCCCTGGACGGTCATCTACCAGGTCTGGAGCACCGGAGACGTGCAGGCTTCCAAGGCCGCTGTTCCCATCTGGATTCTCATTGTCGGTGCCCTCATGATTGTCCTCGGCCTCGCAACCTACGGCTACAACATCATGCGCGTGCTCGGCAACAAGATCACGTACCACTCGCCCTCGCGAGGAACGTCAATGGAGATGGGTGCCGCCATCGCCGTCATTCTCGCATCGCAGTTCGGTCTGCCCGTCTCGACGACCATGTGCATCACTGGAGCCACGCTCGGTGTCGGTCTCTGCAACGGCAACATCCACGCTATCAACTGGAAGGCGACCGTGAGTGCTGCTTTCTGTCTGCATCCTCCCAAGTTTGGGGCAGTCATCGCTGACTCAGGCTCGCTTACAACCTATCCCTAGGCCTGGATCTTCACCGGATGGGTCCTCACTATCCCCGTTGTCGGCACGCTTGCAGGCTGCCTCTGTGGCATGTTCCTCAACGCGCCGTCGTTCTAGGGAGTCTTTCACACGACCTCTTCCAGCGGCAAAGGCCATAGTCCAGTCCAGTGCTGCACATTTGCCGCGGTGTGTAACGGGAAACAGTGTCCCACAATGTTTGAATAGAGTCACATAGAAGTTCAGGGCAGGGCAAGCCATCTTCGCATCATGACCTTCGCACGCGCATCTTCCTCATCATCCTCCATCCCGCACTGGCTCGCTCGCTCGCGGCTGTGCCTCTCGCCAACCTGATCAAACGGCCGCAGCTTCAAGACGGACGACCGCGGACAGTCGCAACAGACCGCCCCTGCATGTCATTCGACATTGACTGGCCTCTCCTCGATGCCGAGCTCGCGGACCGCTATCTTGCCTCCATCAACGTCGCGCTCAGCTCGCTCAAACGCCCTGGCTTTCTAGGCGAGATCACTGCGACGTCCTTCAGCTTTGGGTCGGCGTCACCAGAGCTCGAGCTCGTCGAGGTCCGTGACGTCTTTGAAGAGTTTCTCCACCTCGAGGACGATGTCGACGTCGAGGACGGCGCGCCAGGGGCTGAGGATGACCGCGAGAGCGCCATAGGAGGGCACGACATGCGACAGCGCAGTCCGAAAGGGGGAGCTGGCATGGCAGGAGCAGACGAGATAATACTCGGCAGCCCCGTCGCTGCGAGTAGCACGCTCGGTGGGCTGGGCGCAGGCCTGGCGAGGCCCCTCGTCGGCACGCCCGGTCTCTTTTCGCCAACAGCCAGCACGCCCGGCGCTTCCCTCTGGCTGCCTCGCAGCAGTATAGCGTCCAATGCGACGCTCCCGCGGGCAAATGGCATGGCGGCAGGCCGCGCAGGCAGCAGTACGCCCTCGCTGCCCGGCTTTCCGTTCCCTCAGCCAAGCATCGGCCAGTCCCGTCGTAGTGACATCGACTCGCGCGAAAGAGCACCGCGAAAGTCAGCACGCCCACAGCAGCAGACGGGCCCTGCATATCGTCACGATCGAGGGACACCTTCGCCTTCTATAACTGCCGGCGAACGTCGCGGCATAGCATCTGGCGACAGCTCCGGCGCCAGCAGCAACAACATTTCAGTACAGCTGCACTTCCGCCTGCGGTACACGGGAAACGCCTCTATGACCATTCAGACATCCCTACGCGTCAACTACCCTTCCCTGTCGTTCATGAGCCTCCCGCTCCACCTCCGCCTGTCGGGCTTTGCCTTTGCGGGCCTACTCGCCGTAGCGTACGAAGGTGATCGCAAGCGGCTGCACGTCTCGCTTCTCGAGGATGACATGCCTAGCGATGGAAGTGATGGCGCCGCTGGAGGGATGCACGCTAGCACCAGGATCGGAAGCAAGCTGTTGCGCAGCATTGTCGTCGAGAGCGAGGTCGGACACCTCGACAAACTCGTCCTGAAGGATGTCGAGAACATCGAGCAATTCGTTCTGCAGGCGGCTCGGAAGGCACTCGAGGTTAGTGTACGGGCCGTCCAGCTTGGGATGAACTCTGGCTTGGGCTGCACTGCTTCGCATCTCGCTCGCCGAGACTCAAATGCTAACGACATGCCAACACGTGCGACAACAGGACGAGATCGCTTGGCCAAACTTCCAGTCGTTCGCTTGGACCTAACCGTCTTGCGGCCCATATCACCCTTTCAGCATTCCGCCAGAGGCCGAGTTGCCAAAGCTCCCGCCCGACGACGTCGGCAGAGTCCGCGGGCTGTTCCAAGAGTCGTGTAGCGAATGAGACGACTCAAAGCACGATTCGAGAGCATCCCGGACACGCTCCCGGACATCCATGCTCGGGTCATCGCGCATCTCCTTGAGCTTGGCCTCGAAGCCGATGGCGCGCAGGCGTACAGCATTGTCGTGCGATGCTGTCGTAGGGGAGGCAGTTTCCGGGCGAGCGTCAGCTCATGCCACGCACTGGGCTCCATCCACATGCAACCAGACTCACGACGATTGTCCGGCCTCGGGCAGAGATTCGCCACAGCCCAGACAGCACCAACGCGGACTTCCGGAGCCGGGTGATTCTGCAAGCGGCAGAAGGTCACTCACATCAGGAGGAGAGCGCCACATAGCAGCTCGACGAGACTTACCAGATGGGCGAGTATGGCTTTAAGCAGTCCATGCCTGTTCATGAAGGCTGACCTGTGCGCCTCTGTTCCTGTTGCGATGTTGACAATGATGTACAGGCCCTGTGGGAGGTAATGCATCGCTTGTCAGCGACCGCTGCCCGCAGAGTTGCAGAGCTGCCTCGAGCATGTGAGACTCGCATGCAGCAGGATGTCCTGGGCGGGGCTCCGGAGGACTTCCTCGAGAATGGAGCACAGCCTCGCTTCGCCTATGCCACGAACGCATAGATCGATATTGGCCACGTCATCACATGCAATGTTGCGAATGACATTGAGCATTTCGGCCCGTAGATTTGGGTGTGCTATGTCGCGCAGCAGTCTGAAAGCCGTGCACAGTCCTTTGCGTTAATTCTGGACGAGCTGTGGCGAGCTGATACAATGGTGCTCACCCGACGATGGTGTCCCAGCCAAGGCACTTGACCGTCTGTGCCTTCAGGCTTGTCGAGCCCCAATGCGTCATGTTCTTGACAGTGGAGAGCGCGTGGTGCCTGAGCAGATTTCGGGCGTCTCTGGCCTTGGGAGTTTCCTCATCGTGAGCGACCGACATCGCGCCGGCCGGCTGTGGTGCCTTGCACATTTGTACGACGCGCTCGACCAGCCCTTCCGTCTGCAGGAGGACTGCCTTGAGCGGCGAGAACTGAAGGACGACGTTGCATAGCACGGCAACGCCCGCGATTTGCGTAAGAAGTTCGGCCTCTTCTTGGCCCGACTCGCCGCCATCGTTCTGAGCCAGCAGCAGCTCCGCCAGTGCCGGTGCGGCGTTCGTGTCGAGGAGAGCCGTTTTCAGCACATTGATGGAGCGGGAGAGCGACCGGGTGCACTGCGCGGCGGCACACCTCACGCCGAGCGCCGGCGAGCTGAGAGCACCAACAATGTGCCGCAACAGTGGCGCGTTTCCCACCACGTCGCGGCGGATATCTTCGATCTCCGTGCAGAGGGAAGAGAGAGCAAAAAGAGCGGCCTGAGCCCATTGGGTCAGCTCAGGCAATCCAGTAAGCAGGCTAGCAGCAGAGATCCACCTGCTGCAGGAGAGCACGCTCCGCGGCGGCTGAAGGCGTTTCGTAGGGTAGTAGCGGTATCTCGAGATTTGAACAAATGCGCTGTATCTTCAGCAACGCCTCCATGTTGCAGGCTGTTTCTTGAAGAGGCCGACTGCCGTCGAGGAGAAGAGCTGCTAGTTGAGGGCGGTCAGCTATAGTGTAGCTTCTCATCCGACGGTCGACTACACGCACCGAGGGAGAAGCCTGCTCTGGCGCGGATGGCCGTCGGATGAGTCTCGTCACTGAGCAGCTGCAGCAGGACCGCTAATAGCGGGGCTGCCTTGCTGTACTGCGTGACCTGGCTGAAGATGGAATTCTTGTTGAGTGCGATGTGACTGGTGAAAATGGATGACATTCACATCAGTATCAGCAGCGGCCGAGCCTGCTACAGGAACGGGCCCCGATCTGTGCGGACTTACAAATCGACAGTTGCCAGGCGCATTGACGGCGACCTGTCCGAGAGCCTTGTCCACAGCCACGCGTTCCCTTCTGTGTAGCCTATAGGAGGCGCGGCCGCGTCAGCGGCGCGGCGCATATACCTTTGATAGTGGGACACCTGACAGGTGTTGAGACTGTGCCTACCGGCGCGCGTCTCCATATCCGCAGTTCCGGGCTGCGCTTCGCGCCATAGCGCAGTAAGTGCCCTGATGATGGCTTCGCCAAGCTGATGGATGGACAGGATGAGACTGAGATCGTGAGCGTTGTCCGATGAGAGACAATTTGTTGCTGCTCGCACCTGCGGAGAGCGATCCTCGAGCGACCCCGCTAACATGTGGTGAATCGTTGGTGGGTCGCCTACATGCATTGCGCCCGTCGTGGGTAGCTGACGCGTGCGCAGCATGAACTCCTGATGCGAGCTTCTGACGGCTATTGCGATGAGCTCGCACGCATAGACGGTGGTGCGCTCCAGTACTGGCCAGTGTGCAGTAGATGCTGACGGAGCGGGATGCTGCAGGGCAGTGAGCAGACCTGCCAGGAGATCTGCAATGCCTTGTGCGTCTTCCTTGTCCTGCATCCAAGAATTGCGGCTGCGGTCCGTCAGTCGAGGGTAATGAGGGCACGATTGGCCAGAAGTCAGGTCGCTCACCGTGAAAAGGTCGGAGACAACTGCTTCATATGATCTCTGGGGCGCCTTCTCAGCCGGCCCCTTGCCTTTGGACGTGTGTGCATTGTAGTCTCCGAACGCAGAGCGATTGGGCGCTCCGGCTGCCGGCACCGCAGACGCTTTGCCGAGGTTGGCGCGCTCTCGCACGGACGTGACCAGCAGGTGGTATGCCGTGGTCGCGGATCCTAGCGGGTCGAAATCATCCGCAAGCCCCGAGTAGAGGCTTTTGAAAGTACGGATAACGTGCAGTACGTATGCTAGGCGAGCGGCGTAGGCGGGGTCGCTTAGTGCAGAATCCAGCAGTGTCGACAGGGACGGCAGCGTGGTGGACAGCAGCTGCGGGAGCGATAAGCCAAGCAGGACGTCCAAGCAGATTCTACGGGCTGATGCGAGGTCACAGCAGAAGAATCACCGTCGGATGCGAGACCGTCGTGTGGGGCAGTCCGCTTGCGACTTACGGATGGCCAGAGCGGAGAGGACGGACAGCGCCTCGCACGCGGTCTGCAGCTCGCTCGGACCGGCGGCGAGAGCTTGCGCAGGTTGAACGAATGCGTAAGAGACGACGCTGTGCAAAGCATCGGACAGTCACAGTGGCAGCTCCGCAGATGGTCAGTTCTCGGCGGCGGCTCCCCGAGGCGGTCTGATCCGGGTCCACGCACAGCCTGACGCTCTCCGGCCGCGAGCGGCAGAGATCCTCCTTGCGATTCGCGTTCCCTATCAGAGCGTTCTTGAGGCGCCTCAGCGCAGGATGTGCCATTGCATATTGCGTCTCGGCGAGGTGGAGTTCCGAGCCGGGGACATCGTGCGTGCTGGCGGAACGGGCGTAGCCGGCGGCCTCGAGAGCCCGCAGCGGCTCATCGAGAGGCGATGGGACGATGACCATGCTATTGCGATACAATGCGATGCGTTGCGATAATGTCAAGAGCGAGAGAAGGAGTGGCGAGATCCGTCGGAAGTGCCCCGCTCGTACCCGAACAACGACGTCCACAGCTCCCCGCCGGCAGCATATCACGAACGACTCAAGGCTCGCATCATAGCAGGACTGTGCTCTATGCTACAAGATTGAACTTCACTTCTACCACCCGAGCCGGCTTGTCACCTTGTCTTCGGGTCGCTTACGACTGTCGGCTCTGCATAAGCGCACGCGCGCACCCACAAGTAGACGGCAGGGTACATGAGGTCTCCAGCGAGGAAGAGAATTGTCAGAGCTTTCCCGAGCGCGCTGTGGTGGTACTTGGGGAAGTCCGGGTGGTAGAGGAGAGCGGGCGAGGAGGCAAGCAGCGACCCAGCGAAGCGGAGAGCCCAAATGACGAGCGAGTGTCCTCGCGTTGAGGCGTTGGACAGGACGTGCAGCACCGAGGACCACGATAGGAGGACCTGCAAGCGTTCGTGTCAGCCTTGAGCCCATGGCCGGACGAAAGGTCCTGCTCATGTGCAGACCGACCTGGAGAAGCATGCCATGCGCGAGGGTGCATTCGGTCACCTCCCAAAAGTAGTACGGGAATAGAGCATTGGCGAGAGAAGCAATCGCTGCGCCAGCGATGAGGAGAGAGCCGAAGTGGTCTCGTACGGGCTGGTTGTACCCCAGTCTGTCGTAGGTGAGGGCGCATCGGACGAGTACGCAGTCGATGGCCAGCCAGGACAGCATGACGATCCTTCCAAGGAGGTCAGAAGGGAGGAAGAGGCCGTAGAGCAGCTCCCAGGTGATGTTTAGGAGGAGCGAGGGCAGCGGCATCCCCACGGCCCCGTCTTTGTGCGCTTGACGGATGTAGGCGACATAGGCTAGCGTCCAGGATAGCCCACTGAGAGAGATTAGCAGTGAGGGTGTGTCGATGAACTCGAGCATGGGAAAGGTGTGAGCGTTGCGAGGTTTGTCAGTAGGTGAAAGGGAGAGTGAGAAGGACGGGGGTCATTGTGCGGAGTTTGAAGAGATCGACGTCCGGATAGACTAGAAATCACAGCAATCGGATGCGCAAGTGAGGTGGATACAGTCCTTGCTTGGGGTGGGCTGAGCACAGCAGCTATTGGCATGCAGGACCACCGCGTGGCCAACCGAGCGGATCTCGTCGGACACAGCAGTGAGCGACGCGGAATGGGAGGATATCGTTTGACGGGGGCCATGGCAGCAAGCTACACACGCGCTCTTGCTACAGGCAGGCAGTTGTGGCGACGCGGTTGCGCTCCTCTGCTGCGATCCGCCTGTCCCCCCTTTTTTCGCCACCCTCCTCCCTCTTTTTCAGAGTCGGGGCCGATCGAGGCGGGAACGTCGCCTTGCCCCTTTACCCGCGCAGGCTTCCCTTGCTCCTCCTCACTCGACCCTCTCTCCTCCATCTGCAAACAGCAAGAGCAGCTGCACAGTCACCATGGCCAGAGGAAAGGTTAGCTGCAGCTACAGAGGCCATCATCACCGTGCCGCATCGCATCGTCGTCCGCTTGCAGGGCTTCGAGGGAGGGAGACGGGGCAGGGCAGGGCAGGCAGGCAGGCAGGCAGGCAGGCAGGATTGGCGGGGCCGCCACCGCGGAAGAGCACAGGGCTAGGGGCCGTGTCGTCTCGCCAACGCCGTGAGCAATAGCAGGAGCAGGAGAGAGGCCCCTAGCCGTGGCAGCATCGTGCCACGCAGGTGCGATACCGCCCTGTGCCTCCGCCGTCGCGTCAGCTCCTGCGGCTGCGTGGCACTCGCGCCAACGGCGGCCTTCGCAGAATTGGCGTGGCTGCGGCCTAGCCCGATGCGCTGTCGGCGTCGGCCCCCCCCCCCCCGAGCGCATGCTGCAGATTACAGCTCCTACAACCGCCCTCGCTTGCGATGCGACGCTGCTTTGCCATCACGATCCGCCATGCCCAGGACTCAGTGCTGACACTTGCGGCACTCATCCTGCTTTCACCAGTCCCGTGTTCAAAAGCGAGCCAGCGGTCTCAAGGTCGACCTGCTCAACCCTTCAAAGTCCACCGAGGCTCAGCTTCACAAGAAGAAGAGGTGCGCGCGTTCTCTCAAGGGCAACCCGGGCGCCCTGCACTCGGCTGACGCGTTACTGTCTTACACCCGATGAACAGATTGGTACAGGGCCCCAACTCGTACTTCATGGACGTCAAGTGCCCAGGATGCTTCAACATCACCACCGTCTTCTCACACGCCCAGACTGTCGTCCTCTGCGGGTCCTGCTCGACCGTCCTCTGCCAGCCGACCGGTGGTAAAGCACGTCTGACGGAGGGTGAGTGACATCCTCCATTCTGCCTGAGGGGCTGGCCATGCGCTGACGTTGCTTTTGACGTGCAGGCTGCTCGTTCCGACGCAAGGCGTAAAACGGAGGTCATCTCACCATCCAGCGAATCAACGAAAAAGAGTAAAACACCAATAAAAAGCACAATCAGCAGGCGGATGGGTGGCAGACAGCAGGGAGACCCGGGTCTGCTGTGCGATGGGCAGCAATGGCAGCAGTTGGAAAGGCCAGCGTCCCTGTCTTGGGGAGGTGCAGGGCGTTCTGTCGGCGGCGCACCGGTGCGGAAAGCATGAAGGAAGAACGAAGAGCTCGTTCCGACTGTCTCTCCGCGCTGTTCCGCTGCAAGCTCGTCTTCGCATACGGTACTGTATCGCAAGTCACCTCCCGCAATCGCATGCAAACTCCGGCCCCGTGCCCGCCTACCCAACCCTCCCAACGATGCGACTCCCGTCGCGTGTGTCTATTTTCGTCTGGCGTTTACTCTGCTTCTCACCTCGCAACATCGCTTCACATCCGTGTCGTTCTCTAGCACTTCATGTCGTGTCTTTTCCGGGTCATGCAGCAATCCTACCAGGTCGCGTATCATCACTGCCATTCGCGCTCGGTTTGCTTTTTCATTGAGCGCGCCTGCATTCTGCTTGAAGGGAGGCCTCTCTGCGGCGTTCGAGCTTCGTGGGCATCTGCCGGAGAGATTTTGCGCGTATCGAGGTCTCGGACAGAGCCGCCTTGTCGATGTCAGTCCACTGTGAGCAGTGCCCATACTGCTTTCCGAGCGAGCGGGCGTCGCACTGCCATCAGGTGGGTGCAAGGAGAGGTCTGGCGTACGAGCAAGGTGCGTGGCAGTACAATGTGGCTGCGCGTGTCGTTCCCAGGCACGAGCGCCCAGAGGGGCAACAACAAGAGATGAATGGAACGGTTGGCTTGCTTTACTCGAGAGCAAGCAATCATGGTGCATCCTGCGACTGCAGCACGACAACGACGGCGCAGTTTCTGGCCTCCTTGATGACTTTCCACCGCCCAAACTTGCTCTCCTGCCCGAGCGCAGCGACGAGCATCACGCCCGGCGGCCCGCTGCTTGCCGAAGCGCGCTTGCTGACTTTGCCGGTGCCGTTTGCCGTCGTTGCTGCTGATGCACTGGCGAATGTGGCGTGCGGGAGGGGGAGGAGCTGGATGCTGTTGATAAAGCCGCGCGCGGGGATGCCGTCCTCTGCACGCCCCGTTCCCGCCTTTTCGTCGTGCCCGTTCGCGGGCGGCTGCCCGTTGAGAGCGGGCAGGGGCGAACGCGGATGCGGATGCTGGCCGGGGAGCGCGACGGGCGCGAACGAGCGGAGGTCCTCTGCAATGCGCCACAGCCGGATCTGCCCGTCCCAGCTCCCCGACGCGAACAGGTCCGCGTACGGCAGCGCTGCGAGCGACGTGATCCACCGCGGGGCCTGGAGAGTCCCCTCGATCTCCGAGTGCGAGACGTCGACGCCGTGCGCGAGGGGATGGCTAAAGATGGGTTTCTTCTTTGTTGTAGACCAGAGCGAGATGGTGCTGCTCGTCCGAGGGGGCCGAAGTTGTGCGTGTACACAAGGGGAGCGCAGGGCAGGTCGTCAGTAGTCGGTACCAGTGGTCAGGATTCGCAGAGTGATTGGGGCGTGCAGACGCGACTCACCCTGAATCGCCCCCAGAGAGAAAGTGCTGATCGTCGATCATGGCCGTCGCATCGACGGACCCTTCGACAAAGCGCGTGTCTTTCCCTGCTCTCCCATCCTGCTCTTGCTTCCGCCTCTTGCGCGCCTCATCGTTGTCGTCCCCCTCGAGATCCTCCTCGTCGATCCCGCCTTCGAGCACGCGCCTGATCCTGCTCATCCCGCCAGCGCGGAACACGAGCTGGCTCTCATCTCGGATCTTCCAGTAGCGCAGCGTCTTGTCCCGCGCGCCCGCCGTGACTGCGACCTCGCCTTTTAGGGTGGAGATGGCCGTGATGCGGTCCTGGTGCCCAAAGAGCGTCTCGACGTAGGCGAGCGCGGGGACGTCGTGTACTTTCACTGTGCGGTCGAGCGAGCTGCTGTACAGCGTCGACGTGCCGAGCCGGAACGACAGTGACATGATGGCGTCCTTGTGCCCGCGCAGCCCGCCGAGCCAGCGCAGGGCTCCCCCTTCACTCCGGTATGACTTTTCCGTCGCCTTCTCCTTTTTGCTCGCTGCGCCCGCCTTTGACGAAAACGTAGAAGCTGAAGCGGGAGCGGAAGCGGGAGAGGGCGACACATCCCACACGCCTATCCGCCGATCCGCCCCGCCCGAACACAGCCGCCTACCGTTCCCGCTCAGGCTCAAGCTGTACACGGCGTCCGTGTGTCCGCGCGTCTCGGCGTCGCCGCTGACCTGGTTCCGCGCAATGGGCGCTTTGCCCTTTCCGGGTACAAAGTGGCGGCTCTCGGAGAGCGGGTGCGCCTTTGCGTGGGCGCCGCCTGCGTTTGCGTTGCGAGCATTGGAAGATCTGCGCGGCGCGGGGCGCTTTGGCTGGAAGTCGGTCTTGAGGATGAGGCGGCGCACGCTGCTCGCAGAGGATGAAGTTGAGGGCGAAGGTAACGCCGCGGCGGGAGTGGCGGGCGACGTTGACGAGGAGAGGGACGCAAGGAGCGCCGACAGGTCCCAGCGGGCAATGGAGCCATCTTTGGACGACGTAAAGAGAAAGCGGCAGTCCTCGGAAGCGACTGCGCAGGTCACGCTCTGCCTGTGCACTTTTGTGTCTGTCGTGTGTGTGCTGCAGGAAGAGGGCGAAGAGGAGGATGCATGTGCGAGCTGTGGCAGAGGAACAAGCAGTAGCGGTCAGGGAGAGATGGACGCTGTCAGTGTCAGTCAAGCTTTCTCGCTCTCAGCCCACCATGGGACCAGTCGCAGGACCCACCCTATCTGCTATGCGCAGGTGCAGCTTCCCAGAGTGTTCGAGCTGTGTGTGTTGCCGAGTATAGGGAGGGTACGGACCCTGGGTTCAGTTAGGTCCGAGCCGAAAGCATATCCCGCCTCTGTCTGCGCGCGGGCAAGACCAGCACGCCACGCACCACGTCCTTCTGCAGGCGTTCCGCGATAATGTCCCTCTCGAGCTCTGCCGCGTCTATGTCTCCTGCCGCTGCAGTGTTGGCACCCACGCGCGCGCAAGGGGGAAAAAGTCAGCGGGCGGGCGGGCGCGAGCGACTTCCCAGTCGACGAGGAAGGGACCCACAAGCTTCCTGGCTGGCTTTCAATGTGTCGAGATACTGCTTTGCGAGCCGGAGCCTCTTCTGAGCGGGCGTCTCTCGCGCTTCCTCCTCCTCGAGGCTGTCG
Source organism: Symmetrospora coprosmae (assembly GCA_008802785.1). Classification (NCBI taxonomy): domain Eukaryota; kingdom Fungi; phylum Basidiomycota; class Cystobasidiomycetes; family Symmetrosporaceae; genus Symmetrospora; species Symmetrospora coprosmae. The sequence continues at coordinate 644,447 of VUYT01000007.1, read as the reverse complement.
AACCCGTCGTCGTCGTCGTTGGCGTTGCCACCGTCGAGCAAGGCATCGTCAGAGTCGGATGACGCTGCATCCCCTCCACGACGCCGCCTTTGTCCCGGTTCCTCATCTCCTTCACCCTCCTCCTCGTCCTCTTCGCTCCCTTCTATCTGCCTGCCCTTGCCCTTCCCGTTGGACGTTGTCGCTCCTCCTCCTCTGCCTCGCCCACGTCCGCGTCCGCCTCTACCTCCTCTTGAGGATTCCCGCTGCTGCTGCTGCTGCTGCTTGTTGCCCGTCCCCCTCTTGCGCTTCCTGTCGCCGTCTCCCCCCTCAAAGAAGCTGTCTCCTCTGGCCATGGTCGATGTTGGTGCTGGGCAGAGGGCTGCTATGCTCTCCCTGGAAATTTCCAAGTGCACAGGGGGTGAAAGATGTGCATGGGGTCGACAGTTTTAACGCAGAGCGTGACAGCCTTGCGCGCAGTCGAGCATCCTACATCATGTCTAGCTGTGCCCTGCTATGCTATGCTGTGCCATGTCCTGTGCCTCTGCCGTTCTCCATACTGGCTTGCCACCGAGGCCCTCTGCTAGGATATGGCCGACACGCGCACTCTCTCACTCTCTTTCCCTCCCACTCCACTCTGACTGCAACACACTTGCCATGCGAGGATGGCCCGCATGAAGAAGGACGAGGAGAAGCAGCCACACGCCAGTGGAAGCAGCAGCAGCAGCAGCAGTGCCATCAGCAGCGAGGCAGCAGGGACGCCAACGGCGACGCGAAGGAACCCGAACCAAGTCACCGTCAGCACAGATAGCGAGGAGGAGGAGGACGGACAGCATAGCACCGCAGCAGCAGCAGCACTGTCGACTGCCCGCTCAGATATTTCCATCCAGAACGGCGCGACCATGCAGCAGCGCCAGTTCACGCGAATGCGCGACGGCATCGAGCTCGACGACATGGAGGCCGGCGGTGCAACCCAGAGCCTGCTCGTTGAGCAGCAGGACCAACTCATAATGAATGACAAGGGCAAGGGCAAGGGCAAGCTCCACCTGAATGGCCTGGCTTCGGCGAGTGTCGGCGGCAGCAGCAACTCCAGCAAGACAAGGAAGGACGACGGCGACGCCCAGCTCGCCGCGAACACGTCAGAAGGCCTCACGGACGCCGACAAGCGCGCCATGGTCCTCCTCGTCGCCCTGTACCTCCTGCAAGGGATACCCGTCGGCCTCGCGTTCGGGAGCATCCCGTACCTCCTCCGCTCAAAGCTCTCCTACAGCCAGATTGGCATATTCACGCTGTGCACCTACCCGTACTCGCTCAAGCTCCTCTGGTCCCCCGTCGTAGACTCGTGCTACAGCCCGCGCGTCGGCAGGAGGAAGAGCTGGATCATTCCGGTCCAGTACACGGTCGCCGTCATGCTGTGGTGGTTGAGCCGGAACATTGACGGGTACATGGAAAAGGTGCGATCCGGCCACTCTCCAGGACGTCCCATGGCGTGACGTGATGTGTCGGTAATGCTGAGGAGCCGCATCGCCTCGTCTCGCTCTCCAGGATGTGCCGGACGTCCGCACCTTGACGGCCCTCTTCTTCACTCTGGTCTTTTTCGCCGCCACGCAAGGTGGGCCCGCTTCTCTCTTAGCTTGACTTCCGAGTTCAGAAACAGCATTGCTGACCCGCAACATCGTACCCCCGCAGACATCGCCGTGGACGGCTGGGCGCTCACCCTGCTCAGCAAGGGCAACCTCTCCTACGCGTCGACGGCGCAAACCATCGGTCTCAACATCGGCTACTTCCTCTCGTTCACCGTCTTCCTCGCGTTCAACAGCGTGGAGTTCTCCAACAAGTACTTTAGGCCCGCGAGTGCACAGCTCGATTACCCGCTCGTCTCGCTCGCGGGATACCTGCGCTGGGCCGCACTCGCATATGCGGGAGTGACGACATATCTTGCACTCTTCCAGCCAGAGGTGATCCTATACTCTTCAGTATCCCATGCGGGCCTGAGCCCATGTGAGCGCGCTGACGCGAGTCACTCGCCTGCTCTACACCCCACAGGACGCCGTCATCGGCGATGACGAAGACATGGACATCCGCCGCGTCTACACCATCATGTACCGGATATGCAAGCTCAAGCGTGCGTCCGCCCTTGCCTTCTGCTTTCTTGCACTTTCAGACGCGACAACTAATCGTGTCCCGACCGCGCCCCCAGACGTACAAAAGTTCGCCCTCGTCCACCTCGTCAGCAAGCTCGGCGCGGCAGCCCACGATGCGGCCACGTCGCTCAAGCTGCTCGAAAAGGGACTGAGCAAGGAGGACCTCGCCCTCGCCGTGCTCATTGACTTTCCCTTCCAGATCTTGTTTGGGTGGCTAGCGGCGCGCTGGAGCACGGGCGAGCGCCCGCTGCGGCCCGTGAGTACTACGCCATCTGACCTGGAATGGTGCATGTCCTTACTGACGTGCGCGTGTCTCCTATCGACAGTGGGTGCGCGCGATGTGGGCCCGGCTGGGCTTTGCCGTGATTGCCATGCTCCTCATCCACAATTTCCCGGTCCCCTTCTCATCCGGGGATGAGAAGAGCTCGGGGCGCAACATACCTACCTACTACTTCCTTCTCGTCATCTCGACCACGGTCCTTGCCTCGTTCGCGGGGACGGTCCAGTTTGTCGGGATCAGCGCTTTCCACACCATCATTGCGGATCCGCAGATCGGGGGTACGTACATGACGGTGAGTCTTTCCTCTCCTGTTTCGTTTCTCGTGCCCGGCCATGCTGGGTCCGACAGCGGGCTGACGGGTCGTCCTCTTCTCTCGGTCTGTCTGTGCGCGCGCAGCTGCTCAACACGGTCAGCAATCTCGGCGGGACGTGGCCGCGGTACTTCGTGCTGCAGGGCGTGGACGGTCTGACGAAGGCGACGTGCCATGTTGCGTCCCCTGGTGGGTCCCTGGACGACGAGATCCTGATCTCTGCGCACGAGTGCGTCTCGGACCACGGAAAAGCGGCGTGCGCCGACCTGGGCGGGCGGTGCATCACCGAGCGGGACGGGTACTACGCCACGAGCACCGTGTGCATCCTCCTGGGTGTGATACTGCTCTTTACGTTCATTCAGCCCACGGCGAGGAAGCTGCAGGCGCTGCCGGGCGCGGCGTGGAGGGTCAAGCTCGACAGGCAGTAGAAGTCACGGCAGCAGGGCTTGGTAAAAAAATTGCATATCATTCAGCGTGTATCCTAGACATGAAGTAATGGAGAGCAGATAGCATAGCATGCGCTGAAATGCGGAGGCTGTCTCGGTTATTCTGCGTATGCTCAGTCTGGACTTTTGCCACCGGTTCCGCATCTGACTGCAGCTCTTCTCTGTCCAACCCGCGAAAGGATTGCATATCGCATTGCACACAACCTCGGATCTCTCCCCTCTGCTAGTAGCACGTACATTGCAAATGGTCAACGCTCCTGAGGCTGGCGGAGCGAGCGAAGCTCAGACGTCACAGCAGCCTCCAGCTGTTCCCGCGTCATCGAGCGACCCGAATGCTGCGCCGGAGGTGAGGGGAAGCCCAGTCGCGGCTATGGTATAGCTAGCAGCAGGCAAATGATGGCTGACTCCGCCGTGTCCACGCCAGGTTCCTGCCACTCCGCGCCAGCTCCCCGCAGCGGCCCTCGATCTGGCCGCGAAGCTCTTTGACGCCGCCCGAGCGGGGGATGTTCAGACGCTCACCACCTACCTGCAGGCGGGCATCCCACCCAATCTGACGAACCACGCGGGTGACACGCTCCTCATGCTCGCATCGTACTACAACCACCCGGAGCTCGTCGCCCTCCTCCTGTCCAAAGGCGCCGACCCGAACCTCGCCAACGACAGGGGGCAGAGCCCGCTCGCTGGCGCCGTGTTCAAGGGGTACGATGCTGTCGTCAAAGTGCTCGTCGAGCAGGGGAAAGCGGACACGCGGAGTGGCCAGCCCAGCGCCGTCGACTGCGCGGCCATGTTCAAGCGGTGGGACTGCGCGCAGATCATGGGCGTTAGCGAGGAGGAGTTCAAGCGGAGAGGGACGGAGCTCAATCCGGTCCAAGGGCATCCATGAATGGTGAGATGCCGCCGGAGTCACATCTGTTCAGCCGGACTGTGACGCTCGAGAGCCCAGCGGACCGTGTACGTTAGCCGTCCCGCCGTCTTCATCAAGCGCACCCAGTCTCCATTCCTATTCGCATACCAAGCGTACAAGCTCACCGCAATGTAGCATTCTATCAGTCTAGCAATATTGCGCAACCAGCCTGGTTCAAGACCGCCCGCCCGTCAGCTGACCAGCGATTCTTCCCACACTCACCCAGCTACTCCCACCCTTTCAAGCGTGGAGTGGCATCGCTAATCGCGCTGAATAGTTCGCCCCCTTCTAACAGTCATGGCTATGCTGCCCTGAGGCGACTAGACCAACAGTGGCGGCGGTCGTCTTGAGCCCAGGCTCGCCTCTCGCCTCTCTATCATCAGCAACAACACATAACACTCAGACCATCCTCCCTGCCACAGGAGCTCAATGGCGCCTAAAACCTCCTCAGTACCCACCACTTCGTCAAAGCCATCGGGACGGCAGCCGCTTGGACAGATTCTCAAGCCGGAAGCCAGAGAGGTGTGCCTGCGTGCCTTCTGAGCAGGAATCTTGCCCTGCTCGGAGGTCATTTGCTGACGAGCGCTTGTGCTTCACATGTAGATCACCACGCTGGGATCGAAGCATTCAAACTATGTAAGCTGTGCGGAAGGAACAAACGTATCGACCCGGGGCATATCCTAAGTCGCTGTGTCTCGATTCATCTTGCCCTGCAGCGACCTGCTTCCTGGCCGATGCATCTCGGTTTAACAGAACTCCAAGACGAATCGTTCAAGCTCCATGCCGATACATCTGGCCACTGGAACCTGATCAATACCTCGGGAAAGGGAGAGCCCGTTCCTTTGTATTGCAAGACCGGCAAGGTCATAACAGCTCGAGTTGTTTGTGTTCCAGTTCTTGCGGACGCAAATGCGATACACATCAGCAAGGAAGACCTTATCTCCGGAGCATACCGTGCGCGCGCTTCAGCTGGTCAGAGCGGCGAAGGATCTCGGACCAGCTTTCGACCACAGAAGTACTTCATTTATGAGGTGAAAACTGGGAGAAAGTCCCCTGCAGCGGACCCGACATCAGGGAGTGCCAAGCTGGGTTCTAAGCAGCCCAAGCAGTCTGGCAGGCGTGGCAATAACCCGTCTGTCCCACATGTGCCGGCTCGTCGCACGTAGACTGCTGGTCGAGGCTGAGACATATTATGACCGATGCATATCCTCCTGTCCTGCACCCTATTTCCTCGCCTTCTCCATCCTTAGACCTTCTCTAGCCCGGCGTCCCTTGTTATTAAGCTCCCGATCTTCTGCCATCAACTCCTGATCTGATGCTGGACCTCGCAGAGGTAGTCTCTGCCATAGATGTACCGACACACACGATATGCTTGCAGCCAGCGTCCGCGCGAAAGCGAACCTCACATTGGGTTCAGAGACGCTTTCAGAACGGCATGCTACTGCGTGCGCGACAGTGTGCCAGTGGCATGAGGCTTTTCCGCCGTTCTGACGCCTAGATAGGCGCATCCAGTCTTACTTTCCATTCGCACCGTCAGCGTGCCGATATAACGACGCAAGGCAGCATTTCATCAGCCTACGACGCTGGTCTACTTAATAAAGTCAAGATGGCCCGCTTTGATCGGCGACAAGCTATTCTTCCCACGCTGACCCACCTGCTCTGTCCCTTTCTAGCGTGGAGTGGCACCGCTGATCGCTCGAACGATACCTCCTTTGATTATCTGATGACGGTGCTTCCAATCGCCATGCCAGGCTTAGCTGCCGTAGTCCAGCTCTCTGCTCTGTTCTTGTCATAGCTATACAGAGCTTCTCCGCTCAAGACATCACATCTCAATAGCATACGCGGCTACAGATATATTACGAGCAGAGATGCCCCAGGTGCGCCTAGCGAGCCTACACATTTCAGCAAATCGCCATAATCCATGGCTAAGTCTCGCGCCTTACCTCACAACAGCAGCCAACTTCGGCGCGCCCGAAGCAGACCTATCAGAAGCCAGCATATGTGGGCAGAGAGCTTGGCCCTGCCTCGAGAAGTGTCGGTGGCTGAATGTTGTCGCAGCAGCTCGCACACGGTTGGCCGGAAAGGATCGATAATTTCGAGATCATCAAGCTCGGAGGCCGCCTAAAGCCCAAAGGCCTCCACAGCGTCTGGCACATTCGCAGCGAGAGCCAAGACGACGCCTGGACGCCCGTGAAAGACCTGAAAGGAGACCCTGCTTTCGGCGCCCGAAGATATGGGAGTGGCTTCTCCCTATCCGAGTCAGATTTCACGACTGCTCGGTATTTTCTCAAAGCTTCGGAATACCTCACCGATAAGGACACGCCTGGTCACTCTCGACCTCTTTGCTACTACCTGATCGAGAAACGTCCCTCTGTCTCCGCCGTCCAGCCTTCCCGGCAGGCGGTGACTCAGCGCAGAAGCGCAGATCATGCCAGGTCGACTGCTTCCCAAACCTCCCATCAGCAGTCCGGTCGTCGGCAGAACCGGAAGTGATGGCCAAACCCTCCATCCTAGGAAATCGATCCATCCCGGCCTTCACGCGTCCCGCCGGCATCGAGATCTTCTGTCTTCCTCCCATCCCTCTTCCTAGCTTACCACACACTCCTTGTACTCGTGACCCTCGTATTCTGCCATCGACTGATCCGTTGATGCGACAGCAAACCAGCAATGGACTCTCATTAATGCCACACCGGCTTTACTCGTTATTTTGCATACACGTGTGCGCCAGCAGGACTCGCACTGATGCAGCCTCATGTGCCTGAATCAGACGGTCATCTGAGCGCGCCAGTACACCGCCCGCTGAATAGACCGGCAGGTTCAGAAGCAGCTGATCTGTGTGTGTTGACCACCACGATACGATTAGCTGTACCAGCTCGCAACTTCACACGATGGCTCACGTTGGCTTACTCCTTTGAAGCAGGGGTTGCCACCTCACTTCGATGCTGATGCTGCTGGCGCCTTTGACTACCTCTAGACTGAGGCTATGCTCCTCTGTCTGGCAGATCTGAGGGGTGCATGGTCGGTCGCCTCCAGAGCGATCCACTTGGTCGTCCTGTCCCTCTCCTTTCGCCCACTCAAGCATCTCACCTGAATCCTTCAAGCAAGTCACCCACGCATAGCAGCCACTTTCTCAGCGCCTGAACAGCGTTGACCGGCGCGGACCGAAGGAAGCCTCCCTAGGAGCCTCCTGCCCTGTACCACGAGCTGACGCATCGTTATCGGCGATGTCTGCTTCCAGCTCTCGTCCACCATCCAACCTCCCTCAGGTCGGCTGATGCACTCGAGCGATAAGTGGACAATATGGCAGAGGCTGATTACTTGTCCACCTTGTGTGTATAGACACAGTGGGAAGCGGAAGCTATACCACTGACCGGCAAGCCAGAACTCCTGCGGATGGGCCCTGCTGGCTGTTACATCAAAGTCTACGGTTTCCAACCTCAGCCAAGGAGGTCCGCGCGTGCAAGGCAATCTTCGCGAGCGCATAGCAGGCCGGTTAATACCGAGATGATGTTGCGGAGCGATGCCGGCGCTCCCTTGACTGCCCTTCCTGACACGAGCATCCGGATCCGCGGGCTGTTGGCACAGCCTAATCGAGAGCCTGGGACGCCTGCTACTACCTTCTCCGCACGAAGCCTCGATTCACCTGGCCCAATCAGATCCACTCCATCAAGGCCAGTCAGCTGCAGCTCGGCTCTTCCGATCACTGGACGTTGCGAGGTCCTCGATATGCAGGAGACGAAGTTGAACAGGACATTCATCTCCAGTGGAAAGGCCAGCGAATCCTGCCGGAAGCGGACACCAAGAAGCCAGAATTGCCCCGGTTTGCACAAGACACGCTTGCATCCGGAGTCTTCCGCTTCATGGCGTCGAGGCAAAAGATCGCCGGAAAGGCACAGCAAATGCCGAAGTTCTACGAGGTCCGACGCAAGTAGGGCAAACCTCGATCCTGCGATAACACTCCTCATGCATCGAATCGTCGATTTGCCGCATCTGCATGCGCCGCGTTGTGTGCTTCCACCTACTTGCAGTTGCGCGGTGCAAACTTCGTTACAGGTCTCCGTTTTCGAGCAAGCGGGCCGAACCCGACACAGGTATTGCGGCAAGCCACCTGCCAGACCTCTTGCAGCTACAGCGGAGTCGCGCTGCGCTCGCCTGCTCAGTCTTACTGATACAGACCGCACCGATTTTGTTGCGTCTTGCCTTCTACCTACATCGGCTCAAGCCAACGCCTCCTCTACGTCCTTCCTCCACTTGCGCTGCTGCTCGATGAGCTGCCTGAAGATATCCCACTTTACCTCCAACAGCTTTTTCTCCTTCTCGCCCGCCTTCGGCAAGATGGTCGATCCAGGCCGCGACATGCGCTCCATGACCTTCCAGAGCCTCTCGCTCATCCCGCGTCCACGCTCCCCAGCCTCCTGCTGCGTCGTGATCTTGCCGATGGCATTCTCCTCCGCCGCGATGGCGCCCAGCATCGCGCTGCCCAGGACGACGGACGCAGAGTGCGAGAAGGGCAGCTGGATCGGGATTGCGCAGATGTCGGCGAGCAGCTGCATGAGGATCTTGTTCTTGACCAGGCCGCCAGACATGAAGAGGTACTTGATCTCGTGCCCGCGCTTGTTCATGTCTTCGATGATGCTGTGAGGGCGGTAACATCGGGGTCGCTTCAGTCGTCTGCTAGCCCGCGGCGGGGATACCTACGAGCGAGAGACGATGCCGGTGGCTGACTCACTGCCGGGTCTGGAGAGCGATAGCCTCGCAGGTGGCCAGGTATCGCAAAGCCAGGTCCTTGACACCCTTGTCGAGCGAGAGACCGACGATCATGCCGCGCATCGTGGAGTCTGCCAGTGGAGATCGGTTGCCTGAAAGCACACGGAAGATGTAGCGAACGTGAGACTTGACGCGCGGCAGTGCCTGTGAGGAAAACTTACCGTGCAGGTCTGGGTAGATGTGGAGGCCTCTTGTGAGGTATGTGAGGAAAGGCGCATCCGTCTCCTTCATCTGCTGCTCGAGGAGGTCGCCGAGCAGGACAAAGTGGTTGACGCCCTTCTCCTTACTCTGAGCGAGCAGCTTGGGCCAAGCAGGGTGGGTCTCGAGCATAAAGTCGAGGAGCTGACCAGTGGAGGACTGTCCGCCCTCGTTCATCCAGACTGCGCAACCCGGTTCCGTCAGCAGTGCAGCACTACATAAGGAGAGGAGCGCGGCCTCGAAGTCGACTTACACCCTGGGAAGATGGCGTGCAGGTATGGACCCCACACGCCCGGAACGAAGACCGCCTCCGGACTCTGCACGATGTGGCATGTGCTCGTTCCTGCAATGGCCGCGAGACGGTGCCTGCTCTCCTTCAGGTCGACCGTATTGCTATTGAGGTCCGGCATGGGCGCCGCGACCGTGCCGACCCAGCCGGCGTACGCATCAATCACGCCCGAACCGACAGGAGTGCCTGCGTTCAGGCCGAGCTCGGACGCTGCCTGCTCAGAGAGACCCGCCCCAACGGGCTGGCCGGCCGTGAGGATGAGTCCGGTCTTGCCAGGTTGGCCGCCCAAAGCGGAGAAGTCGTCCTTGACCTGCGGAGCGCGAGTTACCGTTGGAGCAGGCTGTAAGCAGACATGTCATGTTGTGGATAGAGTAACGAGTCTCGACGCGCACCATCTGATCCAGTCCAATCTTGTTGAAGAGCTCGGCGCTCCAGCCAGACGAGCCTGGAATCTCTGGAGGGACATACGAGCATTTGCAAGCCAAAGAGCAGTTCGAGCGGGCGAGGTCGGAGGTCGCGCGGTACGTCAAGAAGTCTGGCAGATCGAAGAACTGGCATTGTCTGCGGACGAGGCACATAGCTGTCAAGACCTCGCGGCGCAAGCAAGCTAGCTGTGGGACTAGGAGGCCGGGAGGCACGCACTCAAAGACCTCGGCAGGCATGTGACGCTTGAGCCACAGGATCTTTGGCAGCTCCCTGCGTGCACAAGACTCGCTATCAGCTCGTCCCTCTCGAGCACCATCATCTTGGATGCGGAATGCGGAATCGCTCACATCTCGAGACTCATGGTCCCGCCAACATATTTTAGGACGTCGCTCCCGCTCGCGTTGATCTCATTCGCCTCCTTGCTCGCACGGTGGTCGGCCCAGAGGATAATGTCGCGCTTATTGCCCTTTTCGCCAATGCCGTACTCGCCCTTGGTGACGGAGACGGGGGTCCCGTCGCGGGTGGTGACGGCCAGCGAGCAGGTGGCTTCCGAGCAGGGCAGCGTGCTTCAGCACAGGCAGAGATGAGGAGATAGGAAACATCACGGCAGAAAGCGCGCCCACCATCAAAGCCGAGACCTTTGACGTCGTTCTTGTCGACCTTTGCCTCGCGGACGACGTCCTTGCACGCCTTTGCTATGCAGTTCCAGACTGGTGGGACGTGCCAAAGCGAAACGGAGTGAGATGGTCATCATCAGCGCTGTGCGCAACTCCTTTCCCTGCACCGTGGCCTGCTGCGACCTCGTCCGCGCATGGGCATGATGTCACAGGTCACAGCCAGGCCAGGCGCAGGTCGAAGCTGGACGGCATTCCCGCCCTCTGCGCGCACTCACTGTCCGTCGTCGACTGCTCAAAGATGTCCGAGTCCCTGTCGTCCCTGTACGTCGTTGTGCTGTATATCGACTCTGCGAGGATCTCGCCGCCGTCGTTGACCAGGGCTGCCCGCGCCGAGCCCGTCCCGCTGGCAGCGACAACGACGACGACGTCGACTCAGCGCGCAGGTTACGGGGGAGGACGACACACACATCAGCTGCACCTACACGTCGACTCCGATGTAGTAGCTGGCCATGGTTTCTGTGCAGGTCGCTGTCAAGTATGCGAGAGTCGGGCGAAAGCGAGCGAGCGAGCTTCCCTTCTCCTAGCGACGCACAGGGATGAGAGAAATGGACCGCCGGGCAATTCACACAGGCACGGTACGCAGGAACGAAGGTTACGTAGAGGAGCCACCGCACAGACAGAGGCTATATTCCCACAACATCAGAGTGATAGGTACGCGAGTCGTCAAGCGGGAAGAGGGAAGAGCGCGGGAAGGCGCTGGCTGGTGGGTGCACAAGGCATGGAGGATTGTTGGCGGCTAGGGTGCGGACATTTTCTGAGAGCGTCTCGGATTACTGGTATGCCGGCTGCTGGGCGTGCTGATGCATCGGGCTCATCATTGGCGATTCGTGCTGCTGCTGCTGTGGCTGTTGCGCCTGCTGAGGCTGCTGCGCGATAGCATGCGCGAACGGGTTGAAGTCCTCGATGATGGTCTGTGGGGTCGACATATGCTGCTGCTGCTGCTGCTGTTGTTGCTGCTGCTGCTGCATCTGCACCATGGACCGATGCTGCTGCTGCTGCATCGACATGCCCGGCGGCGGCGAGATCATCTGCTGGTGGTGCGACTGGGGCGACTGTGACGGCGCGCTTGCACTCGCATTCCCGTTCGCATTCGGGTTTGAGTGTATCGACAGGTTCGACGAATGGTGCGAGTGCAAGCTGGGCGGGCGGAACCCAGAAGGCGACGGGTTGCCTGGCCCGCCGAACGGCGAGGGCGCCGCCCCGCTGCCCGGCTGCAGGGCCAGCGAGTGCGCGCTCGTGTGCGAAGGGTGCCGCGAGTGCTGCGAGCTGCTCCCGCCGCTCTGGCTCGCCGCGTACGTCTGGATGGCAGGTGGGGCCGAGCCGGCGTGCGAGTGTCCGAGCGAGGGGTATGGGTACGATTGCGAGCGGCCGTGTCCGGGCCCATGGCCGGGCGAGCTGTGCACAGACGACGGGTGCGAGCCGTCCTGCTGCGCTGCGTGCTGCTGCTGCAGAGGGTGCTGGAATATCGGCCAGCCGGACGACGACGCTATCGACTGCGTTTGATGCGGCTGCAGATTGGGTGGGTGCGAGTGGTGGTGCTGTAGCGTAGGCGGACCCTGCGGAGGCGCAAGCGAATGCGAGCTCATGGGACTCTGGTGCGCCTGTGGGAGGTTGAGGTGGATACCATGCTGCTGCTGATGCTGGTGCTGCGGGCTCAGGATCTCCTGATGCTGTGTACTCTGCTGTTGCTGCTGCTGTTGCTGCTGCTGCATAAGCTCAATCTGATTCTGGCTCGCATTGAGCATATCCTCCAGCTGCGCAATCTGCGTCGCCGAGTCTGCCGAGCGCGCCTCGTGCTCCTCCTGCTGCTGGTGCAGCTTTGCGATATAGTCGACCGCTTTACTGAGCACCTCCCACTTGCTGCTCTTGCTCCCACGCTCCCCTGGCATGCTATCGCGCAGATCGTCAAAGAGCTCCTTCATCTCCTTGCGCCGCTTGCGCTCGGCAATCTTGTGGCTGACCTTGAGCTCCGGCGAGCGCGAGTACGGGCTCTCCTTGACGTGCCCGGGAACGGCAGAGAGGTGCCCACACTTGCCCTGCATCTGCATGGCGCCCACGCTGCTCGTGATGCCGGCTGTTCGCGCGCCCGCGCCGCTTTTCATCTCGTCGCCGGCACCGCTCGCGGCGTTGTTGAAACCCTCGCTCGCCCCCGTCTGGCTGTGGCCGTCCATCTCGTAGCTGAGCTCGTCCTCGTCGGACGCTCCTCCACCTTGCGCCTGCGAAGCGGCAGAGCGCCCTGCAGCGGCTTTCCCACCTCTGCGCGCTCGCGTCGCCGCTCCCGCCCGGCCGCCTGCAAAAACCGTCGACGCCTTGGCGGCCATCGCCAGTGCCTGCGCACCAGAGACCGCGCCCGTGGTGCTGACTGACCCTGCGTCCGAGCCGTTCGTTGGCGGACGCGATATTCCCGCTGCAGCCGTACGCAGGCCATTCGCGCCCGCAGAGAGCGACGGGTCTGGGACGCCCATGCGCGGTATGGGACTGTGAAGAGGCGGCTGAGCAGGCTGATGCTGCTGTTGATGCGGATACTGCGGAGACAGGTGCGAGTAGATGGTCGCGCCCTGTCCCACTTGTGCTTGTGCTTGTGGGTGTCCTGCACTCGTCACTGGACCGCCATTGGCGCCGCCTGAAGGTACAGAAGGCCGCCCAAAGACATAGCTTCCCAACGCGTGCTCCTGCTGCTGTTCGTGCTGCTGCTGCTCATAGCGCGAGTATGGCTGAGCGGGCTGCCCTGGATGCCCGCCATTCGCGTGTTGAGGCGGGAAGGAGTACGCATCGGAGCCGTATGCATTCATGGTGCTGCTGGATTCCCGTTGCGCCCTGGCGCCCGCTGCAACATCGATGGGCGTAGGCGGCCCACCATGCTCGAGCGTCATGGACGCTTTCCTCTTGCCCAGTACAGGCTGCGGCTGCGAGTACGGGCTCTCGGATGGCGGGTTGTGCGAGCTCTCGTAATAGCCCTGGTCGCCCGACCCTCCCATCTGGTGCGACTTGCGTTTGATGCCTGCTACGGCTGGAGCGGGCTGGTACAGCGCACTGGACGTAGGTAGGTTGAGGTTGTTCGGGTGGAGATTCAGTGACGAAGGCCGGCGCAAGCCAGGTCGGGCATCATCGGCGTCGCCAACACCGTACGCGTGCGCCGTATACTCATCTGAGCCGCTGTGCAGGCTCGTCTCGCCCATGTTGTTGGCGCTCATAGGGCGCAGCTGATTCGGGTGGAGCTGCTGCTGCTGCTGTTGGTGCTGTTGCTGCTGCTGGTACTGGGCGTGGTCGAATGAGGCGGCACGCAGAGGGGACGAGCCGCTTGATAGGACATTCCCACTGCTGCCAGCGTTTGCATTCGCTGCAGCGATAGCGTGTGCATGGTGAGCGTATTCTAGAGGATCCGTCAAGCTCCCTCGGCGAAGCGGGAGAAACTGCGGGCAGCTTCGCATCAGGCGGCATCCCGTCACTTTGTCCCGACTGCGCACTCACCCCATCAGGAAACGCGGTCGAGAGGCCCTGGTCGATGGAGGGGAGCCTGACCAGAGGCGTTGCTGCGCTGCTTCGTCTCGACCAAGAGTTCCATTCGTGGGAGGTAGAGGCAGATGGTGCGCCGTTTAGACCGAGGAGGGCGTCGAAGGTCGCGTCAAAGGCGGACGGAGAGCGCGCCAGGTGACGGGCGAGCGTATCGTTCATCCCAGTACCGTCGTCGTTGTCGTTGGCGTTGCGATCAATGCCATCGCGTTCGGCGGCAGACGCGTGACCGGGAGCGGCAGGGAAATCGCGCGCATCCGATGGAGCGCGAGCGTGTGCGGCGGGTGCAGGGGGAAAGACGAGGGAAGGACGAGCAGGGAAGCGGTATCTGTCAGTCATTGCGTCTTTGCGTGCGTCGACTCTATGCCGTATGCCGTAGGCTGTCCTGTCCCGTCTCTTCCCGCCCTCTAGCGTGTTGCCTGCCTGCCTGCCTGGCTTTCCTGCAGGGGGGGTAGCGCGGCCAGGCAGACTGACTGGGCAGAGAGGGCGGGAGGGAGGCACACAGACCCCCGCCCACACACACTATGCTGCTGTACGCTGACGCACCTGGTCGCCATGATCCGCAGTCTGCGCGATTCTTTCTCCGGTCGCCTCGTCGCCCCGTCGCGACCGCGCTCGCTCGCTCCCTCGTCTTCTTGCTTTCTTGGTCCGGGCCGTCCCCGACTCCGATGCTCCGACCCCGACCTAGCCGTCGCCGTCCACCGTCGCTAAGATGGACGCGGAGATGACGCGCCTCCGACGGTGGTCTGTGCGTGCTTCGTTGCTTGCTATCCCTGTTGCCGCTTCGTCTTCCTTTCCTCTCTGGCTTCAACTGAGACCAACAGGCGTCGCTCCCTGCAGGCTGCTCTGCCCTGCTCCTCCCTCCCGGCTGCCCGCGTTTGCTCTCCTCCGCTGACACGACGCGACTGTCTCAACCGACGTCTCCTGGATACGCACAGCTCCCTGCTGTAATTACTGAGATGCGGTACGAATGAGAGCAAGCAAGCAGACACACCTCGGTGTTGCCTTTCTCGTGAGCAAGCGAAAAGCAGAGTCCGGCTCGATGACACGCCGATCACCGCACTGCCACGCGGCGGGGACCGGCCTCGTCAGTCCGGATTTGGCCACGTGGACATGCTGACATCGACGAGATGGAGACGGAGATGGGGTTGCGGCCTCTCTCCTTCTCTTCTCTCTTCTCTCTCCTCGACAAGACATCAATGCGACTGCTGCTCACCCCATACCGCGAGCTGATACGGGCTGCCCTGTCGACCCGTCCGGCCTCGGAGCGCGATGGCATGAAGGGAACTCCGATGGACTCAGATGCTCCACGCTGTGACGAAGCGCAGCTACATAGACCGCTCCATCCTGCAAGGAATCCGCTTGAAACCGTGCAATCTGAGAGCGCCGGCTGAGCGTACTGGATCAGCGAGTGCTCGGGGCCCTCCGGATTTCTGCTCAAACACCCCTCCACCAACTACCTACACTCCACATCCCACGCCCAACACATCAGCTGATCCGACGCACTACTGCCATACAGTACGACTGCCCGACGCGATATGTCAGCTGACTCCGATGGCCTGGCCTCGGCCGACTCCTCGTTCCCACGCAACTTGAGACGCTCTCGTCCTTTCATGCATTCGATGGACATCGGATGGCGACCAGCTGCCGCTAGCTGGTGGCGAAAGCGATGTTGCGGTCACCGCCTCGACGAGCGCTCTCTGGGGGTACGGGGGATCTCAGGGTATAAAAGCAGCGGCAGCTCCCTCTCTCGCTCCTCTCCTCCGATCTAAATCCACATCCGAGCTTGACACATCCTCACGCATATTCCAGTCTCTCTCCTGCCATTATCTATCTAGCCTCCGTCCTCTCACTGATAACCTCGTAATTGCCTTATCGCCATGTCTGACCACCGAGGGAGGTCCTCAAACAGAGGGGACTCAAGGCAATCCATCGGACGGTCGACTTCGAGGTCGGCTTCAGCTTCGGAGCGAAGGCCTCCCTCGAGGCAAGGGTCAAGTCCGAGACGAGAGTCACCTCCGGCAAGACAACAGCAGCCTGCGCTACTTCCGAGGTTGCTGCCGGACGAAACGGTATGTCTTCGAGACGTTCATCGTGGTCTTTGTAGATCCGATTGCTATCGGAACAGCCTAGCTGACGAGCATATCGTACCTTCTCGTCTCTGCCTGGAAAAAGGAGGAGGAGTCACGTCGGCGTCGTAACATTCCCCCGAGGCCAACGTTTACGACGGCCAGCGCGGTGGCGTCCGATCCGGAAGAACCACCTGCGCCCTGGGATGGCCCTGGCGGGCGGTTCGCCAATCGCGACGACATAGATGGTCCTTTGAGTACACGGCCAAGTGGAGGGACAGGCATGGCGCGCTCTCAAGGCTCGGCGCACTTCACAAGCGACCGGCAGAGCCTTCCTCGCCAATCTAGGAATGTGTCCGTGGGTGTGGGCCAATCTGTTGCCGACCCATTCTGAATCGGAAGAGCTGACCTGTATGTTTCGCAAGCCGGGAAGGGCGTCCTGGCCGCTGCGCTTTAATCTTGGTCGCCAGATAGAATTCCGACTCTTACCGACCAACAATCTATGGACGGCGGTCGTTGGGGCGGGCTCGGATCGAAGGGGCTTCCAGATGATCCTCAATGGCCATCCAGTAGCAGGAAACTATTCAATGCGTCCCGGCGCGCTCACGGAGGAACAGCTCCGTTCGGGCGGGTACGTAGCCCAGGCCATTGATGCGCAGGGGCGCACGCTCACACGCGACAGCATCCAGGAGCTGCACTCTTACCGACTGCAGGGCCCAGCCAATATCGGACATGCGAGGCCGACGAGGGGAGTGGATTCTGGGCCATCGGGGATAACCGCACGTGCGCAGCATCGTGCATCCACGCCTTTTCAAGGAACGTCGGCTATTCCGGACGCCGGAGCGGGCTCAAGCAGGAGCAGAGAACGCGGCAGGGGGGCCAATGCAGGATCAGAATCGCCCCACTACCGTTCTGCGTCGACCCACAGCAACGGCTCGGTCTGGCCGCGTGAGTTCATGCTTGGCCCCACGACTAACCTGACACTCGGCATGTGGCGGACTTGGCTGGTGACCCCCTCGGGTTTCACGGAGCCCGTTCCCCTCACGTGGGTCATGCTGCCGGCGGCGCCAGAAGCTATATCGGGTCGTCGCGCCTTCTCTCGGGATGACCTGCTGTCCGGAAGGTTCTCCGTCGAGGCCATCGGGTCAGACTTCGAGGCCATCGGGTCAGACCGGGATGGTCGACCAGCACAATACGCTCTGCGCGAGCGCGAGGATCAGCGAACGTCCAGTCCAGCTACGTCAAGAAACGCCCCTCCGCAAAGGCGGACTGGCACATCCTCCGCCTCCACCAACACGAGTAGGCGTCCCGCACAGGTGACTATGAAGCGCGTGCTGCCTCTTCGTCCGAAATGGAGCTTACCCGACTTCCCTCTTTGGTCTATCTCCCTCTCCCTCTCAGTCCCGGTCTCCGACACGGCGCCCAAACTGACGTTCTCTAGGCTGCCCAAATCCGCCTCTCCCCGCTCAGACCCCTGCCTCTCCTGACTGCGTCGCGTCGGCCATTTCCACCAGCTGTTCCTCCTCGATGCTGTGTTGTACTGACTGAGAAAGCATACTTAGAAACATGAAACTCACACTGAAAGCTTGGCTGCGCTGCTGCGCTGCGGCACTTGCCTGAAAGACCTACCTTGAAGCGATAGTCGTATCACTGATACGACGGCTACTCTCCGATTGATATTTGGGGCAGCGCCCACACGTTCCGCACACTATGAAAGCTTCAGATCTACGGACATCAGACGAGGCCATCCCGAGCCACCCTGGCATCCTCGCGCGCTGGACGGTAGCTGATTCGACGCATCAACGTCAGACAGTAAGAACGCTCAACATATCTGCTGACTATCGAGAGTCTGGCCCTGGCCGACCCCTCGTTCTCACGCAGCTCGAGCCCCTCTCATCCCTTCATGCTTTTAGTCCGACCCGCAGATCACGTCGAGCTGCTGCTCCTTGGTGGCGATGGCGGTGTGGCGATGCACTGCCTTGACGCGCTCAGACCGACACTACGGTATTCCCGAACATCAGGTGCCCATGCTCGCCTCTCCATCGCTCCTCCGCATCGATTCAAATCTCCACATCAGATCCAATCTTGCATCGCTAAGTACCGTTCTGCTAGCGGGCGGCGATGTCATCTACATCATCCGTATCTTCTGGACCATCGCACAGAATGCGAAGGCGAAGGGTCACTCCGCAGCCCAGTACAGCGCAAGACAGTGCTCGAGCATCGCTGCCGATACGACCAGCACCGCAGTCGAATGACCAGCTAGCCGGCTCTGCACGCAACAGCCAGACGAGAAACCCACGCACGAGGATCACTAGTGCTCGTACGCAAAGCCTAGCAGCCCAGCAAGATCCCGGAGAGGGTCCAAGCAGGCGACCGAACACGCCCAGAGGAGAAACAGGAGGCACGAATGTGCGGGTGCCTGTCCGAGCCGAATCCTCAAATCTCGGTGAGAACGCGCGAAGGCTACTGCAAAGGCGCTCCCGCCACGTTGCACGCCGCAACGCTGTGAGCTGGCCTCCCACCATCGACCTCCGCAACGTTCAGATCACACGCCCTGGCTCCGGCATCGACTCGCAAATCACCTTCCGGCACAATAATCGCAACGAGACTTTCCGTCTCGTCTACAGCGGGAGGCAGACTAAAGGCAGCAGGCAGCAAGCGAGCCGTACCGCTACCGCCGTCTACGGCGAGGCGCGCACGGGCAGCAGGGGCGGACAGCCACGACCGGTACACTACGCGGTGGATGCGCCCGGTCCACGTTAGCAGCCCCTCACCCTTCGTCCTTTACTCTGGAAAGGTTGCATCTACCCTCATCTGAAACTGCCATACCCTTTTTATTGCTCGAGGATAGGCGCGCTAGCACTGAGCGGACTGGATCGATTGATCGATGTGCGGAGCCAGCAACAACATTAGGGGAAACAGATATGGCTACAACAGAGCAAGCCTGCAGACCGATGGCAACATTGAGGCAGGAGAGTGCGGACGCACTACTCCGAGTCCTTTGCTTCTGGCTGGCCGTGCACGACTGTCCCTTCTTTGAGGTCCAAGCATCTCTGCGGTACGATCTGGAACTGTGTGCGAGCGCGTCCGAGGATGAACAGCGAGTCAGCCAGCGTGCAAACTGCGAGAGAGAGAGACAGTAGTGACCCACAGTAGCCATCGCGACACCAAACAGCTTGAGGATGTGGGCCTGATCGGGTTTCAGCTTCTCGCCTTCCTTGCAGACTGTCTGCGCGTCCGACATCGTGGGCGTCCCCTTCTTGAGGCTGATGTTGCCGAGGCCGAGCTTGCGGAATTGTGGTTCCATGGAGTGCGGCGCCGTGTCGCCGTTGATCATGACAGGGCCTGTCACGCATCGAGATACCATGTCCATCGTCAGCGCTCTCTTCCGGGGCTTGGAAGGTTTCGACAAAAGGCAGCGACTCACCCTCTGGCACGATGAACGTCTGCGTAGCCACGTTCCCCGCCCGCGCAAAGTCGGCCACCTTGTAGCTCTCGAACCACTCGAGCACGACTTTGGGCTCCTCGTCCGTAAAGAGCAGGCCGACGTCGCCTTCGAGCTGCGTTGCGATGTACGAGCACCCCGTCTTGTGCTCGTTCTCGAGCGTGTCGCCCAGCGCTTTCCGCATCACGCCGTTGCGGCCCATGCAGATTCTGTGTGTATCAGAGCGCGCGAGAGCATCGTCAGCGCGGTGTTCGTAGCATTGGCGCAAGTGCAAGCTCAGACACCGGTGGCGTCGGACAGGCAAAGCGAAAGTAGGTAACGCACCGGCTTCCCTTCCAGTGCTCTCTAACCTCCTGCATGCACTTGTTGCGCATATTGTCCGTGTGGAAGACCCAGAGGTAGTGGAACGTGTCGGTGTACTCCTGGATCTGTGGTGGCCATCCAGTAGGGAGCGTGGCTGTCAGCAAGGGCTTCCAGCTCCGGATGGGGCGGCTCCGCAAACCTTTTCGATGAGCTCTCCTTTCTGCGCCTTAGTCTTCTTGCTCGTCTTTGTCAGAGCGACGACGGTGGAGCGTTCTGCAGGGTGGTTGGGAGGGATGTCATATGTTCGCGCGTCAGGTGGGCGACAAGCTGGCCCTCGATATTTCATCGCGCTCACTCGACTTGGGCATGTTGGCGGCTGTGGATGCGATGCAATGCGATACGTGTGCTATCAGTTGGTCTCTGCCGTCGAGGCTGTCGTGCTGAAGCCAACGGCGAACTCGTCCGTCTCTGCTGCAAAATTGTCTTCGCCGCAGGATCCGCGTGCCCGCAGGGGCAGGGGCAGCACTCAATCGAGGCTCACACTCTTGGCTCTGCTCCCATCGCAACAGCAGCAGCAGCAGCAGCATACACGCCATCGCACATCAAGACATGCCTGGACCAGCTCTGACCGCCTCCGCCGACGAGTACGCCGAGCTCCAGGCGACGCTCCTGAACGAGTCCGGCTCGGTGCCCCTCGCAAAGCGGTTCCGCGCTCTGTTCACCCTGAGGAACCTCAAGACGCACCAGGCCATCGACATTATCGGCAAAGGTGGGCTCCCTCTCTCTCTCTGTCCCCGGGCTCGACCGGGTTGGACAGGCACCCCGACGTCCGGGGAGCGGGAGCGAGCAAGCGTAAAAATCCTGTCTTTTGGTGGACAAGGGCTGACGAATGACTGAATGCACTCGTACAGGCTTCGCGGACTCATCCGCACTGCTCGGCCACGAGCTCGCGTACGTCCTCGGCCAGATCGACGACGTGCACGCCCTCCCCATCCTCGAGAGCGTGCTGCGCGACGAGGCACAACACCCCATGGTGCGCCACGAGGCCGCCGAGGCAATGGGCGCCATCAGCGACCTGTCGTCCGTGCCCATCCTCGAGGAGTTCCTTCACAAGCAAGGCGAAAACGTCTCCGTGACGGAAACGTGCGAGATTGCCCTCGCAAAGATAAAGTACGACCACAGCCAGTCTGGGTCCGCCGCGCGCTCGGCATACGACAGCATCGACCCCGCACCACCCGTCACATCCATGCACGGCACGGACAACGACCAGTCCGGCGCTGTGAAGGACCTCAGCACGGCAGAGCTCCGCACCCTCCTCCTAGACAGCAAAAAGAGCCTCTTTGAGCGGTACAGGGCAATGTTTGCTCTGCGGAATATCGGCGACAGGGAGGCCGTCCTGGCGCTTGCAGACGGTTTTGCCGACTCGAGCGCGCTTTTCCGGTGGGTTCTCATCCGCATGTCTGGCCTGGAACGTCCCGCAGCACCAGGCTGACTGAGCCCAACTCTCTCACAGCCACGAGATCGCCTACATCTTCGGCCAGCTATCATCACCCCACTCTGTCCCATCCCTCCTCGCCGTTTTGAAAGACGAGCAAGAGTCCGAGATGGTCCGCCACGAGGCAGCCGAAGCGCTCGGCAGCATAGCAACGGACGATGTGCTGCCCGTCCTGCGCGAGTATGCGCAGAAAGGCCCGCGAGTCGTAAGGGAGAGCTGCGTCGTCGCACTCGACATGTACGAGGTGGGTCACGACGCCATCCGGCAGTGCTCCCGTTCGCATAGCTGATGATGGCCTCTTATTGCGCGCGCAGTACGAGAACTCCGGAGAGCTGCACTACGCCGAGCAAATCAAGTCGGCGTCTGCCGCGCAGCCTGTTGCAGCATCGGCCTGAGGCACGCTTCTACCATTCCCAGGCGCCCACGGGCAGATTCTCCCGGACTGTCCATTCCTTCGTCTCACCTTCGTCCTCTGCCCTGTTTCGTCTAGGGGGCTGTTGTCTGGCACATGTAGCCTGTCGAGATAGACCGCTTTGCGTACGCACTGTCTCCGCAGCAATGTATCGATGTTTGGTCGTCTAAAGAGGCATGCCCAACTTGAGCTCGCCTGCAGTACGGCGAGGACGAGCTATCGCATTACATCAGAACAGGAGGACGGCGGGAACAGCGAGCGTACAACATCAGAGGAGTGGACTTGGTGATAGAGGCTACAGCGTGTGGGAAGAGCGGGGCGGGGAAAGTATGAGACACAGGGTCAACGCGGAGACAGGAGAGGCAGCAGTGGCGTGGTGCAGACGTGAGGATATGGAATCATTCAGAGGCGATCCGGGTAGCGAGCGGAGGATGAATGGCCTGTGGAGCATGCTATCCGGAGCAACTTGCTTTGTGAGCAGGCAGGAATGCAGAGCGAGGTCGATGGCCAGGACTGGGTCCGCCGGGAGGCCTTGCCGTGAAAGGCGCAGTCAATGGCATGGTGAGCGCACTGCATACCCTCAGACGGACTCCTCCGAGTCCTCGCTGGCACTGCGTCCGCTGAGCGACGCCTGCGCGGGGCTACTCCCAAACAGCGCGGCAGTCCCACCGCTGTTGAGCGGGTACGGGCTGATGAGCTGCGCCTGGAACGCGTTCCCTGCCGTCTGCGTGCTGGCCGTGTGGTAGTACAGGGGTGCATGCCCTGCATAGTGCGCATGACCGGGTGGTGGACTGGCGGACGCCGAGGTATTGCCGTTGTTCATGGTCCCCGAAACGCTCGCGGGAAGCGCAAAGTCCTGCCCCGACGTCTCGATGAGGAGGGCCTTCTCGAGGATGGACTTGCCCTCCTTGTACCGCTGGGACTGCTCGTAGGCGCGCTCCTGTGCAAGAAGAGCCACGTGCGGGGCAGGCGAGATGGTGTCAGCGCGAGCGCGTCGCTCGAGTCATGTCGGATCTTCTGGCCGCAGAGAGCACGGCATGGAACAGTGACAGTGAGCACGCACATACTTCCAGCCCATGGTCTGGCCGCACTTGGCGCAGCTGATGTCGCGGACGCGGTGCAGCCCCGTCGTCATCTGACGGTCCTCGGCCTCGCCCTCTGCGATGTTGAAGACGGCGTCAAAGAGGTACGCCTGGCCGTGTTGGCCGTTGAAGCGCTGTGTGCAGCTCCCGATGCATCAGCACTCGAATACGGGCAAGGCGCCTGTGTCCCCTATGCCAGCACGCCCGGCCCGGAGGATCGCCACCGTGACAGAGTGCAACTCACCCGCGAGATCATGCTCTCAATGGTCGCGAGGTGGTTCCTGCATACATTGCAGCTGTACACCTTGTTGCCAGAGAGGTACGCGCGGTGCTTGAAGCCCATCCTGCCCTCTGCCGCTGCTGCTGAACCCGGATCCCGGATGCCGGTACGCCTCTGACTGACTCGAACGACAACGGGCAACGATGGCGAACAGCGGCGAAGGGACGCGCTCGTCCCCGTCACGGAGCGCCGGCGAGTATGGACTGGACGCTCTGCAGCTGATGCGTATACCGCTTTCGAAGGATGCTGAATCGAAGGGAGCAAGGGGCTGACTGGGTCAAGACGGAGCCGACCCATCCTGACGGCGACTGACCCAGACGCTGACCCGACTGACCATGTACAGATACGATCACTGATGCCACGCAGTCGCCCTGAACATGCTCTATCGACGCGTCAATCGCCGTAACGCCTGGGCAGTCGCACCTCCGAGTCTCGCCCTTCCATCGACCAGGACCCCTCTCTCCTCGGTGAAAGCACGCACTGGCGGGCACGCTGAATCATCAGCTGATGAGTATACTGCAGCACGCCACACGTTGCGCAAAGCAGCAGCTCGAGCACAGTCGGGCAAGCTCGCGTGACTGTGTCAGCGTGCCCACTCGCCCTCTATTGGGCTGTGCGACTGCAGCAGCTGCTCACCTCCCGCCACATAGGCACCATCTGATGCTCGCCGGACATCGATGGAGCGCACACCAGCGTGCAGAAAGACAGCCGTGGCGGTGTCATATGTGGTGCGGGTGCGTTCACCTGCACCCGCCGGGCTATAAAAGCGGACGGCAGCGAGCGCAACCTGCTTTCCTCTCTCCATCCTCCTCAGCACTCCCCATCTCCTCACATTTGATCTTATTCTACCACCTTATCACTTGCTATCTGGCTGCGTCTCTGCCCTCCCTGGGCTCCTCCCGCAGATCATTCTCCCTCACCAATTCGTTCAGCTCCGTCCGTGCATTCCTCGATTCCATCATGTCTCAGAACAGGAACTCCGGCTCGCCGAGCCAGTCCAGATCTGTGTATATGGTGATGGCCGATGCCTACGTCACGAAAGCGAAAGCTCAAGCCGCTGAAGAAAAAGAGCGGAATCTGGCATTGCGAGGAGAATTCCTCGACAAGGCTAGTGCAGAACTCGAACGTGTACGCAGGAAGGACTACGCTGAACAAGACCGATGGTGTGGCTGAAAAAGACCTTGCTTCACGCAGAGCTGGGGTAACAAAAGCGTGGTGAACGGATAGGCGATTCATACATCGCCTGTGCGTACTACGCAGTATCCCGTCTACGGTCATCCTACTCTGCGCCACGTCACTGTCGAAATTTCCAATTCCCTTCTGAGTATTTCGGAGAAATTCCCGCTGTACCTGCTTGAAGGCGCAAACACCAAACGCACTATGGACACGACTATCATACAGACACTCAGGGCTGCTCGAAGTCTGGAGGTGGAGCGGCACTCGAAATCTCAGGAGCTCGTACACTATACCTTCGATGTGACTCAGCTCAGAGGCCGGATGATAGGTGGGCCC
This sequence comes from Symmetrospora coprosmae, assembly GCA_008802785.1. Classification (NCBI taxonomy): domain Eukaryota; kingdom Fungi; phylum Basidiomycota; class Cystobasidiomycetes; family Symmetrosporaceae; genus Symmetrospora; species Symmetrospora coprosmae. The sequence continues at coordinate 619,919 of VUYT01000007.1, read as the reverse complement.
GCGGTATCGGAAGCATCGAGCAGGAACCCGACTCCAACTGGACAGATCAGACCGGGAAATGCGACACCTAGGAGCGCATCGCTTACTCCCACAGGCAAGGCGCCAGGTTCGCCGTCAGCCTCGTCGTCAGCCTCGTCGTCCCGCAGCATCACACCGGTCCAGCGTGGTCGATAGCAGAGGCCGTCCATACGTGCGCAAGACTCGAAGGGACATGTAGGTGGCGATGCAACACGGGCAGACAAGCGACACGTCATATCCTGACTATCAGACGCTTACACCCAAACATCGGAACAGGACTGGCCCCACTCCGTACAACTGGAGCAAGCCAACTTGCAGGCGCTGCCGGCACCGCCCGGCATGTCAGATTTCAGGGCTAATCCATCCGGATACGGAAGCGATGTCTTCGCCTATGTCTTGGTCCGACGCTCCGAACACGTATCTGACTGGTTCCCCTTGCACTATTACCGCACAAACCGCATGTCTGCTGGCATTCTCGGACGCCTCAATGGTCCCAAGGCGACTGCCACCGCATCTTCAGCCATGGTCGACGGTCGTCCGGAATATCACGAGATCGAGTTCGTATACGGAAACAGGAGCAGCAGCAGCAGCAGCAGACCCCAACACTCCAGCCGTGCAGGGACACATGTTCGGGGATCCCGCCGTCATAGCGAGGGCGTTGCCGGTGACCACGCCACAGCCGTATTCCGCGCAGACCTCGACTCGACATGCAAGTCCTGCCGTCCGGCGCTCGAGTACCGGGGCCCTACCAATTTCGGCAGCTAGGACGGCTTCGCCGAGACCAGCGCGAGCTCAAAGCGCACCTCCTACGACTAGCAGGGGCGGAAACCTCAGAGTGAGTCCGGTGGTGCAGGCGCGGATGCATCCCAAGCTTTTAACATCGCCTCGGTCACTACAGCGGAGACGCCCAAATCCCGTCCAAGAGCTTCAGACGTCCAGATTGAGAACCTCCTTCCGGGAGGTCTGCGTCATGCGACGTGAACTGTGGGTTTACGCTTGACGATTGTGGAGATTGCGGAGCTGAATGCGTCTTGAATCCAACGGTAGCCTCCTGCCCTGCGAGAAGCCGCAAAGCCCTCGCATTCACCAGAGGATGCCGGCTTGGGCTTCACTAAAACGCAGCCATCACCTCTCCGTGGCATCCTGCTCTCACCTATCTCCCTGACCGTAGTCTCATACCGCACACACTCCTCGTCCTGTCTTAGTCACTCCCATCCCACAAGCACCTGACTATAAAGACCCTGCATTCGCCGTTTCATTGCTCAGCTCTCCCATTGCTCGCCTCTGACTGAGCGGTTGTTGCCTCATACACAACTGATGATCGAAGCACAGGAGTGTGTGGGGCGCATCAACCATCCTATGGGCAGACTCCTCTATCTGGCCAGCAAGTCTCGTTCAGAGCGCGAACACTCGTCTTACGCCGACTGAAGCTAATAGGAGTTGGAGCAGAGGCAGGCCCTGAATGGCGATGCTCCATCCTTGCATTTCTCCCACGCTCACACCCCTTTCGCTCGGACACCCTCCGCAGATCACGTCAAATCTGCCTCACCTTTCAGCAGTCATGGCTGTGCATCTCGAAATGAATAGCTCCAGAAAGCCCTCGTCGAATGGCGCCCCTCTCTCTGTTCCTCACCAATTCGCGTATACCACATCTCCCGCCCTCTTTCGCCTGACATCCACCAGCATCACCCCCTGCGAAATCGACCAGATGTCGTCATCACCGCAGCGTCCAGCTCCTACGACGGTAAGTTTACAGTAACCTTTGAAACGGAGTAGCCTTATGCCGCACTCGATCCAACTACTGATGTATTATCGACGATGTGGACAGGGGGCTCATGAGCCGATCTTACTGACCGACAAGAACACCATCAAAGTCTCCTTCGATCGCTTTTGGGCCGTCAAGATGCCTTCTGATCAGGAACCTCTTTGGCTTTATCACATCAATAACGAATTCGTGCGCGTGGCTGATTGGAAGGACGACCAGCCCCCGCCAAACACCTATGCACGCCTCCTTGTATTTGACCAAATCACACGTCGGTTACGGAGGTACATGCTTATAGAACAACCACAGACAGCCATCGAACGTACGTCAGTGCAGGCGCAACGGCCACTGCGAGGCCCAGGTAGTCGAGGCGGACGTGTAAGCGGGTCTTTCAATCAGCGCATCTGGCGCCCATGCTAATGCGAGTCTTACTACGCCAGGGGAAACAGCCCGCCGGTCCGCGCATCCCGTCCGGTCTCCCTGGGTCTGTAAGAGCATCCCAACTCCTAAGCGCCCGCCGGCAGCAAGCTGAACTTTTTGTCCATGTCCCGCAGACTCAGCAGAGAGCCAAGGCTTCTCCTGTGAGTTGGCCCGCACAGAGCAGACCTTATTCCGGATTCTGAACATCTTTCCTCTGAAAGCCTGTTGCTGTGCCCGGAACCGAGGTCGCACTCACAAAGGATAACGTCAATCCACACTACTTCCACTTGTACACCCTGACCGTGCAGGGCAAGACATGGCCTCTGAAGGCCATGGGCGGGAAAAACATCGCCAAAACCATCTCATTGGAGGACCTCAGAGGATCTGGCAACTATCAAGCTCTGCGTGCCAAGTCAGAAGATGGCTTTGAATGCTATGTGGTGCAGGCGGTAAAGCCAAGGCAGCACACTAGCGCAGCTCGCGGACGGGGGAAAGCACCAGACGCCGGACTGTCACGAGCACCTCCGATTGCAGGACAGCCCCAGCTCCCCATATTCGACTTTACTCGACTCCCGTCATTACCCCAGCCTTCGTCAAGCACCCTGCACCGAACGCCGCCAGCTACGCCCGCCGCAAGGATGACGCCTCCGCTTAGGACTCCAACTCCAACGCAGGCAAAGGCAAAGACATCTCGCAGATCGTCCACGCCTGGAAAGTAAGCCACTGCCGAAGTCCATGCAGCTCTGGCAGTCTCCCGTTTTAGGCCTTGCCAAAGACAACTCACGCTTCAGCCACTTCTGCCTCACACTACCTCACTTTTCAGCCGTCTCATCCACAGACCGCCCTCCATGTCGTCATCTGCCTGCCATTTGTGCAACAGCCTCCCAGTTCCAAGTACCTCAGAACGCAATACATTGATCTTGCCCAGTGTCTCCAAGATTCGCGATCTACCGACCCATCGTACTGCCCGATGATCGCTCCCTTTTCTCGTGCGGTCATCATCCTTTCAAGTTTTGCATCCCCGCTTCATGGATAAGTGCGGAGATGAGCGCCTTTCATCCCCGAGTAGAGCACCGCTTTCTGCATGCACGCTTCCGGCTTGGCGAGGCCGCTGGCGGCTCACGCAAGTACGCATTGCATGCTCGTAAAGGGGCTCTTCCGGACGGCCTTTCCATCACGAGACAAGCGGAACGGCGAGCTTGACGCAAGCCATGGCGCTCCGCCAGGTCGCGATGAAGGGCGCTTCATGGATCGTTTGCAAGGATCTGAGGTACGTATAGGCTCCTGGCTTCGACAGCGTCGCACTACATCTTAGCGCACCGAAACAGCGGTGTTAGCATTTCACACTCACTCCTGATCGGCATGTTCGCCACCAGCTCGCTTGCGCCCGCGTATCTCGCCATTGTCGCACACACGCTCCTTTACCACCATGCGACAGCTGCACCTCTGTCACCACGAGGCGTCTCGCCCAAGCATGGACTCACATACAATGAGCCCAAGCTACTCCCGCCCTGGGCTGGCAAAGTCTCCTTCGTCATCAACTGGGAGCAGGACGGCACCAATGACCCCGACGGGATGGCGTACTACCCAATGCTGTGAGTCGATGCGAGACTGGCCCGGTATTTCGGACGATACAGCTGAAATGGCCCACGGTGTGCAGGTGGAATGGCGAGAAGCAGCGTGTCGATCGGTGGGAGACGACTGCAAGCGCCGCGCTTGCACGAGGAGACAAGGTCCTCTTTAGGTGGGGTGCGGACCTGGCAATGCATCAGCCGAAGCGCTAACGGTCTAGCGCCAGCTTCAACGAGCCCATGCTGTCGCTCTGCCCCGACGCTATCCCCGCGCCGCCTCAATTTCAAGCGTGCATGACGCCTGAGTGCGTCAGCTCGTCTCGTATTGTCAAAAATCGATGTGCCGTGCTGAGTCTGCACAACACCGCTCTTTCAGAGACGCTGCCGCCGTCTGGAAGGCGCAGATGGCTCCTTGGGCAGCCAAGGGCGCCATACTCGTTGCTCCGGCCATCAAGCAGGGTGAGGAAGGCATGTACTGGCTGAAAGATTTCCTGCGAGCATGTCCGGAGGAAGAGTGCCACATTGCCGGTCTGAATCTTCACTGTAAGCTGGCGCCTGTCCCGGGCTAACGCGGCGGAGCTGACAGTTGGGAGTCCGAGCAGGGTACGAGAAGCACACCAAGCTGGATGACCTACAGGCCACTGTCAAGTCTGCATATGAAGACGACGAGATCGCCTTGGGCGCCGGAGGGAAGAGGCGTCCCATCTGGCTGACCGAGTTCGCGCCCACCGATGGAACCGATGCGGAGAAGGCGGACTTCTTCAAGCGGGCCAAGGGCTGGCTGGACCAGCAGGAGTTCGTTGCTGGGTGAGTGGGGTCCCTTAGCAGCCTGCGGAAATGTGTGACTGATGGAATCTGCCTGCGGATGTGCGTCCCTGTAGATATGCCGCCTTCTGGGCTGAAACGATGGGCACAGCGCATAGCATCAATGCAGTAGGCGCAGGGTACGTCTGAGTCTGTTCAGTGTAGACCCTAGCCAGGGAGAGACGTCAGAGTGCTGGTCACTTCGAATCGCGTCATTGCATCAGCCGAGGTTCCGATTCAGCATCGTCCGAGCACAGCCTTCGCCATAGAGCGCCTGTGCGGGTTGCTGTCATTGCTCATGCCCTGTATTTCATCGACCATGATGTGCAGGATGGCAGGAGGATGGGCGCCATTCGCAGGCGAGGCACTCAGCTCCTCCCCCCTCCCTCGGACCAAACCGGGCTTCTCACAGGTGCAGCGGTTCAGGATCATATCAGACATCCCTGCATCGCCGTTCGCATCCACATCACATCCGAGGCATGATGTCCCGCGCTGTCCGCATGCCCCGCGTCAGGGTCACCCGGGCTCCCTTCAGGCGGGTGAGTGCGAGCGGGCGAGCGAGCAGGAGCGGATGCATCGGGCAACAGCTCGAACAGCGCAGAGGGAGATATGACCGTGTCTGACATTCATGCTCGTGCATGCGCGCATCTCGCAGTCATACGCCACGTCCAACCCGGCGCCCGTCCAGACGACGCCCATCGCTCCCACGGTCGCCCGCTCCGCCGTCGTGGGCAAGGCCAAAAAGAGGAAGCGCTACGGCCTGCGCTTCACCCTGGGCTCGCTCCTCCTCGCCAGCATCTTCTACACCGGCTCAGTGTTCGGCTCGCAGTACTCTGAGCGGTACCGCGACTTCTTCGTCCAGGAGGTCCCGCTCGGGGAGCGCCTCGTCCAGCTCTTCGAGGACCGCCAGGTCGACAAGGACCTCATCAAGCGCCTGTCCGAGAAGGCCCGCGTCGCCTCGGGCAAGACCGAGGAGCTGACGAAGCAGCGCGCAGAGCGACTCGCAGAGTTCGCCAAGCGTCAGGCAGAGAAGGCCCAGGCGAAAGCGGCATCCCTCGTCGAGCAGGGCAAGGACGCCGTTCAGCACGGCAAGGAAGCCATCCAGACGGGAGCAGACAATCTGCAAAAGTCGGTCGAGGGAAGCACAGCAGGTCTCAAGAAGGAGGCTGATGCCGCTACGGAGAAGGTCAAGGCTGGTCTGCACAATGCCGTGTCAGCCGGCCAGACCGAGGCAGAGAAGGCAAAGGACAGCCTGCAGAACGCCGCAGCCGTCGGAGAGCAGAAGGCAGAGGAGGCAAAGGACAGCGTGAAGGAGGTCGTTGAGGCAGGCAAGGAGGAGGTGGAGAACATTGTCAAGACCGGCCCGAGCAACGCCGACATTCCCTTTGAGCGCCCAAACGTCCCCGTCGACTACCAAAAGCCCCGCCAGGTCGATGGCAGGCCCCAGGCTCCCAAGGTCGCGCCTACAGAGGTTTACACTGGACCTGCTCTCCCGCTCGGCTTTGAGCCGCCTCCGGGCTACTCGATCCCAAAAGCCGTAAAGGCAGACAAGGCGGCCGCAGCTGCAAAAGCAGAGAAGGAGGCACCCCCTCCGTTGCCGCTTGTCGCGCCGACCGTGTCCGAGCTCTCTGCGTCCGAGCCAGTCCTCGGACAACTCGCTTCCACCATCGACTCGCTCTCGCGCTACCTGAACGACTCGCCCTCTGCCGTCGGCGACAAGGGCGCGCGTGAGGTCATCAACGTCGCTTCAATCGACCTGAAGAACCTCGGTGCCAGACTCGAAGGCATCAAGGCGGAGGAGCGGGAGAAGCTCGAGAAGCGTCTCGAGGAGAAGGCGGCCGAGTACTCGCAGAGCCTGTTCAGCGCCGAAAAGGAGATGGTCGAGCGCCTCGAGAAGCAGGAAGACGACTGGAAGGCGACGTACGACGCCGAGCGCAAGGAGCTCATTGCGGCGTACCGCGAAAAGCTCGACGGCGAGCTCGCAGCGCAGAAGGAGATTATCGAGCAGCGCCTGCAGGAGGAGGTCGTCGCGCAGGGTATCGAGATGCAGAGGAAGTGGCTGTCCGAGATCAAGGAGCGCGTCGAGACGGAGCGCTCGGGGCGCCTGGGCAAGCTCGAGTCGCTCCAGGAGAATTTCGAGAAGCTCGGCAAGACGACGCTCGAGAACAGCGACTGGCTCGAGCAGAACCGGCACGTCAACAAGCTGTGGACGGCCATTCGTGCGGCGTGGCAGTCATCCGTCGACTCGAATGTCGACAACACCGCTTTCGCCCGCGAGCTTGCCGCCTTGTCCAACGTGTCGAAGCGAACAGCGACGGCTACCGGCTCCGAGGGCAACTCGACCATCGACGCCGTCATCGCTACGATCCCAGAGAGCGTGCAGAACAGCGGAGTCGAGTCGCTCCCCACGCTCGCGTCGTGGTTCAGCGACCGGCTCGTCCCCAAGATCCGCAAAGCCGCTCTGCTCCCTTCGAACGGCGGGTTCGCGTCGTACCTCTCGTCGGCCTTTTTGTCCAACTTCCTCTTCTCGCAGGTCGGGTTCGTCCAGGGCGACGACGTCATCTCGACCCTGTCGCGCGCGGAGTGGTATCTCACCCACCGCGACCTCGAGAGCGCGGCCAGGGAGGTCAACCAGCTTACGGGCTGGCCCAAGATCCTCGCGCGGGATTGGCTCGAGGCGAGCAGGAGGCACCTTGAAGTCCGCCAGGCTCTGCAGGTTGCCGAGGCCGAAGCGGGACTGGCGAGCTTGCTCATCTCGTGAGCGAAAGTGCAGCGGAGCGGAGTCCTCCGAGTATGTGATCAGGAGAAGGCCTTGTAGATCTAGAGAAAGAGAGAACGCCTCCAATACCGTAACACGCGCGCGCACCATAGAACACGCGGTGCCAGTCATGTAAGCGGTCTGGCTGCATGTGTGCCTGAGCTTGCGGATGCTGTACCGGGACGGCGGATGCGCAGGACGATAGGCAATAACTGAGTGCAAAGCGATGCCATACCATGCCATTGAGCGATTCCAGACGATGAGGGACGACGCTGTCACGAATGCATCTTGTCCGACGGTGTCAGGCACACACGAGGACCTGGCTGGCCAGCACGGGCTTCGACGCCCCAGGTCAGCTCTAGACCGACACGGCAATACGAGCATGGACGGCCTCAATATCGATCCCAACTCGGCGCAGGTCATTGGCACGGATGAGTACGGCCGGCCTATCGTCGTCCTGAGGGAGCAGGGCAGAAAGACGCGGCTCCAAGGGATCCCAGCCATAAAAGTTAGTGGGCGCACGTCCTGGCATCCGAAGGTGGAGGGGAGCGACCACGGCGATGGGGAGGATGCACGCGCGCCGCCCATTCGATGATGCTGCAGAAAATGCGGGCGCTATGCAGCTCTGCTATGCTGTGCTGGCTGCTGTTCCTGCCCAGCGGGACCCCGGCGTGGTGGAGCGAGCTCGGGACGCTGCGACGAAATCGTCACTGGGCGGCCCTGTGCCGGCACTGGGACAGCAACGAGCTGAACTGACGCGCCTGTATCTCGTGCAGAATCACATCCTCGCAGCGAGATCATTGTGCAATGTCATGAAGACGTCGATAGGCCCGAGGTGGGCAGAGGCCGCGAGCTGCAGCTGCAGCTGTGCCGCGTCTGACGCGCAAAGGTGCCAGATCTCGCTGACGATTGTGTTCGCCTCAATCTGCACACATGCTGCTCGCATCACGCTCCTGATCCATTCTCGCCTCGCCTCGCTACCTGGCGCGCCGCGTACATAGAGGTCTCGACAAGGTCCTCGTCTCGCCCGACGGCGACATCACAATCTCGAACGACGGCGCGACCATCTTGAAAGGCATGGAGGTCGAGCACCAGATCGCAAAGCTCATGGTCCAGCTGTCGCAGTCGCAAGACGACGAGATTGGCGATGGAACAACGGGCGTAGTCGTCCTCGCCGGCGCCATGCTCGAGCAGGCAGAGGCCCTCATTGACCGCGGCATCCACCCAATCAAGATTGCAGACGGCTACGAGCGCGCGTGCACCATTGCCGTCGCTGAGCTCGACAAGTCGTGCGATACCATTAGCTTCACCAAGGAGGACACGACCGAGCTCGAGAAGGTTGCGCGGACATCGCTCGGAAGCAAGATGTGGGTTGCCTTACACCTGGTCATCCCCATTACAACGGTGCTTGCTGAAGCCTGTCTGTCTGTCTTCAACCGGAGACAGCGTCTCGAAAGCACCGGAACTGTTCGCCAAGATTGCCGTCGACGCCGTGCTCTCGGTCGCGGACCTGGAACGGAAGGATGTCGATTTCGAGCTGATCAAGGTGGACGGGAAAGTTGGAGGTTCACTCGAAGACACTGCGCTCGTCAAGGGTGTCGTCGTCGACAAGGACATGTCGCACCCGCAGATGCCGCGCTCTGTCCAAAACGCCAAACTCGCCATTCTCACCTGTGCATTTGAGCCCCCGCGGCCCAAAACCAAGCACAAGCTCGAGATCTCGTCCGTGGCAGAGTACAAGAAGCTGCAGGAGTACGAGCGGACAAAGTTCCAGGAGATGATTGACCGCGTCAAAGCGACGGGAGCCAACCTCGTCATCTGCCAATGGGGTTTTGATGATGAAGCGAACCATCTCCTCATGCAGAACGACCTTCCCGCTGTGCGGTGGGTCGGCGGGCCCGAGATTGAGGTGGGTTTCGGCTTTGAGGCTGGCCATCGCATGACATTCCGCCTGAGCCCGTCCGCTGACGAGTCGAGAGCCCACAGCTCATCGCCATTGCAACAAATGGCCGCATCGTCCCACGCTTCGAGGACCTGACTGCTGAAAAGCTAGGCACGGCTGGCGTCGTCCGCGAGGTGTCATTCGGCACGACGCGCGACAAGATGCTCGTCATTGAGGAGTGCGCCAACACGCGCGCCGTCACGGTCTTTGTGCGCGGGAGCAACAAGATGCTCATCGACGAAGCCAAGCGCGCGCTCCACGACGCCATCTGCGTCGTACGAAACCTGGTCAAGGACAATCGGGTGGTGTACGGCGGCGGAGCGGCAGAGATCAGCTCGAGCATTGCTGTTGCCAAAGCGGCGGACGAGGTGCGGCGCTGGCCTTGATTCCTAGTCAGTTCTGCGCATACTATTCAAGCTCTGACACTGGACACTACAGATTCCCTCCATCGAGCAGTACGCCATGCGCGCATTCGCGTCCGCACTGGACCAGATCCCGCTCGCGCTGGCCGAGAACTCTGGGCTGTCGCCGATCGACGCGCTGGCGGACGTAAAGTCGCAGCAGGTGAACGACGGCAACTACCGCCTCGGGATTGACTGCGTCGGCGCGGGGACGAACGACATGAAGCAGCAGCACGTCTTTGATCCGCTGCTCAGCAAGAGGCAGCAATACCTCCTCGCGACTCAGCTGGTCCGCGCGGTTCTGAAGGTGGGTCGACGATTGCGCGCGAGCCCTGCCACGAACTCAGACTCATGCCTGACCGTCTGCTCTCCCCTGTCCTGCACAGATTGACGATGTCATCACGGACGTGGATTATTAGGTGGCTACCCTGTCTGGGGTGGCCGCTAGCAAAATGCGTGTACTCTTGCAATGCACGCGTCTAAACAGAATCGACCAACGCTTCTTCGGACTGTGCATGTCTCTTGCCGCCTTGCCCCGCTTGCATTGAAGTACGATATTGGTATGTGCATGCAGTGGCCCATGGCCATGTAGCTTTTCCTCCTTCCACCCATTGAGGACGCGTTCGGGATCATCGTGGTAGGAAGCAGACAGACACTGCGGGAGCATACCACCCCATCCAGCGCCGAGCTTGCTTGCCCGTCTTCTGCGTGCGAGACGTCTCTGCCCCGAAACGCGTCCAAGACGTCCAGAAAAGCCAAGCGGGCGGGCTCTGGAGGAGAGGGAGGCAATGAGCCAGGATCAGCAGCAGCAGCAGCAGCAGCAGCAGCAGCATGAGCAGCCTGGATATCGCAGCACCCTGGCCGTGCACGTTGCGCAGTCCGACATCCCGCTGGGATCCGCGTCAGACTCTGGCGTTGGCCCTCGGGGCAGCAAGTACCTCGACGTCCCTGGCAGCGCGCAGCAGCAGCAGCAACAACAACGGCAGCAGCAGCACATCCAGCAGCCGATCTACTCGCCGCAGCATCCGACCTCGCCGACGCCCCTGCAGCGGCTGTACGCGCAGCACTGCGGGGACGAGTCGGACTTTGACCTGATATGCGCACCCCTGAGCAACGGCTCATGGCGCTCGCGATGGGAACGCATGTGCGTGGCAGGACCGTCGACGGCGTCTGCGAGCACGAGCAGGATGCTCGACGCGAACGGGCACCTCCTTCAGCCGGATGAGGAAGAGTCGCCGGAGGAGGAGCTGGCGCACGCGCGTGAAGCCGAAGTCTGGCGGCTGGCGGGCGCCTTCAACCGCGGCGAGGTCAACGCGACACGTTCTGGTGCGTTGCGTTTCCTGAGCCGGCATGGTCCTTCCGGGGTGGCCTGCGACTCTGAAGTACGCCCAAAGCTGATATCATACCGCGTGCGATTTACTCCACAGACGAGACGGCCGGCCTCTTGGCCATGGCGGCCGACTGGCTCGAGCTCGATTCAGAGATTGAAGGCATCCGCTTCGACAGCGAGCTGGCGCTCAAGCAAGAAGTCGCGTACGCCGCCCACCTGCACGTCTCGAATCTCATCCTGCCGGCCCCGCGCAACCCGGCCAACGTCACAGACTATGCGCGGGCAGTTGCCAACATTCTCGCCGTTCCCGGTTACCTCACCTTCAGCATCCGGATCCCAGTGTCCGATGTGACGGCATCTCCCGCAGCATCCTCGTCAGAAGCCGCGGCCGCTGTGCAGGGCGGGAACGCGTCGACGCGAACGTGGGAGATGTGGAATACGATCCGCTCAATGTGCGCCTACAGTCCCCGCCTCTCAGTCTGTCTGGACCTCTCCACCCCGCTGCCTGGTCAGCACATCTACTCGCGCTGGTTCGCGGAACCCGTCAAATCCATCTTCCTGCCAGCGTCGTCCTATCTTGCCAACGCAAAGGGCTACCCCGTGCTCAGCAAGAACAGCCAGAGCTTCTGCAAGCAGATCTTCAAGTACAAGCCGGCCTTCATCCTGTCGGGCATACACAAGGGACTGCATCAGAGTGGGGGACCCGAGGCGTACACTTCCTAGTGAGTCGCGCCTATGGACATCGAGTCGAGCCCGAGAGCTGACTGATGGCGACTGCCGCTTTCCCACAGCATCCGCTTTTTAGAACGCAAGACACCGATCAGCGATCCGCTAGAACAGTTCGCCGGCGCATACATGGACTACCTGCAAGCACCCCTCCAGCCCTTGATGGACAATCTGGAGAACGACACATATGAGGGCTTTGAGCGGGACCCCGTCAAGTACAGGCAGTACGAGGAGGCAGTCTACCAGGCCCTCATGGAACGCAACGACTGGTCAGAGAACGGGAGGAGCGTCATCGTCTTTGTCTGTGGAGCTGGGCGGGGCCCGCTTGTTGAAGGATGCTTGCGAGCCAGCCAGCGCGCACAGGTCAACATCGAGCTCACAGCGGTTGAGAAAAACCCGAACGCTTTCGTTATGTGTGTCTGGCTGATCGCTCCCCACGTTGCTCTTGGTCGCAGTCAAGCTGACGTATGTGCTCTCGCCTGTTCGGCTGCCCCGCAGTCTTCAGGAGCGCAAGGCCACACAATGGGGAGATGCAGTCCAGCTGGTCTTCTCCGATATGCGCTCCTTCACTCCTTCAGTGCAGGCCGACATCATTGTCAGCGAACTCTTGGGGTCTTTCGGCGACAATGAGCTGTCACCAGAGTGGGTTGTCGAGCATTCGCTCACGGAGTTACAGCTTCTTGCTGATACCGTGAAAACCTCCTTGCAGATGCCTTGATGGCGTCATGCGGTGTCTGTCGCCGGCCGGCATCTCCATCCCGTGCTCCTACACCTCCTTCCTGGCGCCCGTCTCGTCAAACAAGCTCCACTCGGAAATAGCAAACTCGAGCGATCCCAAATACCCTGAGCAGCCCTATGTCGTCATGTTCCAGGCTGCGCAGATCCTCAGCGAGGCCGGGGGACGCGAAAACTACCCGAAATATGCAGAATGCTGGGGATTCGACCATCCCAGACATGACATTGTCTGCGACAGTCTGGGTGAGCGTTCGGCTCCGCACGGCCTTGACAATCGGTTTACGGACTGACCAGACTACCCAATAATTCCAACCTTGCAGGCCTGCCCTTGACGAACCACCACAATGCCCGCACGGCTCATGTGACCTTTAACATTCCGTACGGAGGCATCTGTCACGGCTTTGCAGGCTATTTTGACGCCATCCTCTACGGCGACATCGGCATCTCGATCCACCCAGAGCGGATGGACCCAAACATGCTCTCGTGGTTCCCGCTCTTCTTCCCGCTCAAGGAACCGCTATATCTCCCACCCCGGTCAGAGCTTGACGTCCACATCTTCCGCCCCGTCGATGGTGTACGGCGGCGAGTGTGGTTCGAGTGGATGGGTGAGGTTTTCCTGCCACTGCCTGCCATGACGCTGGCACCTTCGCCTACGCACGCGTCGTCCATCCAGACGGCCGGCCAGACTGGCGCCAACGGCAGTGGTGTCCACGCGAGCGTGCGCCAACCCAGAGCCGCGTCACCTATGGATGCGCGCTCCGTCAGCGCCGCAGGCGTACCGATACACTCGCCAATGATGGACAACTTCGCACCCATACCGTCGCCATTCATCGGCAACGATAGCATGTCGAGCGCAGGGTTTATGCTGGACGTGCAGAGGAGTCATTCGCTCGATGGAATTGTCAGACTGAAGGTGGGGCAGTCCAAGTTGCATAACCCTGCAGGAAGGGGTAGCTGGGTGGGCTTGTAGATATAGTTCAGTCTGGTTACTTACTCCATATCAGGAGTGACAGCATGTCTGATGCATCCAATCAATCTGAGCTCGCATAGACCTATCTTGAGATGCTCTTGGACCTGCATGCCCAGCTTGCCTCCGGACCAGCAACATCTTGTTCTGGCTCCACCGTCAGGCATCAATGACTCTATGAGCATCTCATGGCGGGAGCGCTACGATGAGATAGACGCGCTCTCTGCAGAGGTACATGCAGACCTCCGGAAGGCGACTCGGGACGACGCCGGGCACAGAAGATGGTCAGACCTGCTCGACGGGCAAGATGGCGACAAGGGATACCTCATGGATCTGGCTCAGCTCTTTCAGCAGCACTCGAGAGCAACGAGTGAGCGTGCGCGGGAGAAGCGGGCGCGTCGCGTCCATCGTTGACATTCTCGGAACATGCGCTTCGGCTTCGGCTGGTCTGGTCTGGCAGCGTCGGATGCCGTGCAACGCCTGGCCGAAGTGCAGCTATCGTACATGAAAGACTTTGCTGTCCTCCATACTCTCAGCTCGCAACCGCAGATCGGCTGTTCGGTAGGTTTGCCGGGTCGGGAGGGGGACTTCTGCCGCGGTGCGCTCCTGCCTTACCGACTGAGCCTCTTCCACGCAGGTTGCTGTCGTCTATGCACGTAACTTGGGTACATCAAAGCGCGTCTATGCGGCTAAAACGATGACCAAGAGCAGCGCCATGAAGCTCGAGGGAGTACGCGCTTGGCTTTTCGGTCTCGGATCTGAATGCCATTTCAGGCTGACCCCTACGACGCTCCACCCAGCAAACGACAATGCAGCACGAACGTGACATCCTCGAGGAAGCTCGCAAAAGCCGCATCGCGCAAGTTCCGGCACTCGTCGCGGCCATGCAAGACGAGACGACCCTGACTGTGCTTATGGAGTACCAGCCCGCTGGGGACCTGGGTCTACTCTTGGAGGACCGCAAGACCTTGCCAGAGGCATGGACGAGGCTTTGGGCAGCAGAGTGTCTGGTCGCTCTGATCTGGCTGCATGACTTGGGCTATATCCATCGGTGAGCCACCGCATTTCTGCTAAGCATCTCAATCTGACTTCCCATATCAGCGACGTCAAGCCTGCCAATCTTCTTCTGACGCTCGAGGGACACGTCAAGCTTATGGACTTTGCTTCCGCCGCTCGCACGATCCCTGTGGGCGGCCTGAAGAGGGCATTGAAGCGCTACTGCATGATGCCAGTCGGGACGGTGGACTACGTAAGTCTGGACTAATCTCCTGTCCCCTTATCCGCCATGAAAAAGCTGATTCCAGCAGCGCAGATCGCTGCCGACATCCTGTTGGCACACGAGAGGGTCATCGAAGAGGACAGCATTGACGAAAGTCTCGACGACACGATGCCTGGGCCTTATGACAACAGCATAGATCTCTGGAGCTATGGCGTAATGCTCTACGAAGTGCGTCGAGTCAAGGCGCCCGGAAGCGCGTGGTGGACTCTTGCTCATAATGCCATTCGGCTCCAGATGACGACTGGCACCCTCCCGTTCTTTGCGGATACCATACCAGAGACGTACGAGAAGATTCTGCATCATCAGGTCAGACCACGCCCGGCCTGACAGCGAAGCAGGCGCTTCCTTCATTGACTCAGCGTTGGTCACCAGGACACCCTGCACCTCGAAGGTGAAGGTTGGAGCGCATCCGCAAAGAGCCTAGTCGGCAGCCTTCTTACGGTTTCAGATGAGCGACTAGGAAGAGCAAATTCCGGTTTGCTCCGTGGTCACCCTTACTTCAGCTCTCTGAACTGGGACGGCCTCCATCGACGTAGGTGCCAGACTCGAGATCTCCGGGCCTCGGCAGAAGCTGACTGTCTGGGAAATACAGAGCCAGGCCCATTCAAGCCACAGATCAGAGTCCTCCCTGACGCTGCCAATCAGACCACCTTCATCGAACCTCCTTCAAGGGGCTTCGATTTCTCCGCCCTCTTCTCCTCGCCCGGTCTATCCATCCTGCGTGACACGCCAAACAGTAGCCACGACGAGTGGCTTGGCTTCAACAACCTGCCTGAGCCAGACGAATTTGACGCTCGATCTAGCGACATCACCCGCGCGCGTATCGTCCAGTCCGGCTCAATCCCACAGTCTGCCAGAAAAGCCGCTCCTCTGGGTACATCGTATCCTCCGTGCACACCCGCTCGGTCGTCACTCTCCCCCTTTGCCCACAGCGCAAGCCATCTGGACAGCAGCAACCGCCGGCGGCACGAGCCAAATGCCGCTGCATTGAAGCAGGTTGTCGATTATGGCATACTCAAGACGGCGAGGAAAGCGAGTGCAGCGACAGCGCGCAAGCAGCGGGAGAAGAAGTTGGAAGCAGTAGAGCTACAGAGGAGACACAAGAAGCTCATAGGCGACATTGGCGAGATTGATGACCGGTATAAACACCTATTCAGAAAGGCGGAAGAGGTTGAGGCGCGGCCATCTGCAGACTAATGCAACACTATACACCTTCGCACATATCGCATAATCACAATCGAAAGCTCAGCAGTCACCTCGCTGTTGTTGCATAAGTACCGACCGAAAGCAGTGTCAATGGTTGCCAGTACTCTGCAGATAAGCCTGCCAGTCGTCGCCAGGAGAAACGGGGCTGTAATGCACGAGAGCCATGGTCAGTCCCGCTCGTGAGAGTTCTTTCGTGTCGCATCGCCAACTCACGCTCCGAAGAAACTCGAGGGTGTCAATTCGCCACTCTGCGGTTCTTCCTGTTTCGGTCCGGGTGCGGAAGATTGCGAGGTCGAATGGGTTCCATCTCCTCCTGTACCTGCGGGCGACGCATCCTTGCCGGCACCAAGCATGGCTCCCATGCCATGCTGCGCCTGCATCTGCTGCCAGAACGGATCAAAGAGGAAGTCCGTAAAGTTGCCAAACGCGTTGCCCGACGCGCCTCCAATGCCGAGGTGAGCATTACTGGCCGCGCCAACAATGTCGTTCTGCTGCGCTTGTCCGAGGCCAAAGCCAGGCGACGTGTGCATGGAGAAGCTGTTCGTCGGCGTGATATCGTTGTTGAATGCCGCATAATGCTGCTGCTGCTGGAGCTGCGGGATGTTCATTGCCCCATGCCCGGTGCCCGAAAGGCCTAGGATGTTCGAGATGTGCGCGTGGTCCGCTGAACCGGCGAGGCTAGACAACGGGTCGAATGAACCGCTACCATTGGTGCCAAACATCCCTGGCGAGGCTTGCTGTTGCTGCTGTAACATGCCCTGCTGTTGGCTGAACTGTGCCATCTGTGCGAGGCTGAGGCCAGTGCCAAATTGCCCTGCTGGAGGCGTAAAGCTGCCAAAGTCAAACGCGCCCATATTGCTGAACGCAGGAGACGGCTGCGACACCGAGGGGAGATGCGTGTGAGGTCCGGCAGCAGGTGAGACAAAGGTGAAGTCAACGCTTGGAAAGCCAGCTGACGAGGGCACGGAAGCCCCCGAAAGCGAAGGCGCGATGCCAGCTGGGCTGTTGCTGAGCCTCGAGTCGGCAAATTGGGCAGCGCTGCTGCTTCCGCCGGCGGGTTGCTGCGCCTGTTGGCGCATAGAGACGGCCGTAACCGAGTTGTGCCTCTTGTTGGACATGGAAGCGCTGCGACGCGGAGCTGGCGGATGCG
The DNA here is from genome assembly GCA_008802785.1 of Symmetrospora coprosmae. Taxonomy (NCBI): domain Eukaryota; kingdom Fungi; phylum Basidiomycota; class Cystobasidiomycetes; family Symmetrosporaceae; genus Symmetrospora; species Symmetrospora coprosmae. The sequence continues at coordinate 602,850 of VUYT01000007.1, read as the reverse complement.
ACGGCTGAGGCTGGCCGATTTGAGCAGAGGCGAACCCTGCCGACGCTGGGCCTCCGGATCTGCCGCCCATGCGATTGACCGGCAGCGGGACGTAGCTCCCAGACGGTGTCGCTGCACCTGACCCATTCTTCGAGTCCACTTCCTGCGATTCCGCCTCCCTCTTCTTGCGGAATGCAGCGTTGCCGCCGGTGGGCGCATTTCCGCCCATTCGGGCAGTCTCGTCTCGCATGGTGCTCTCGATATCGATGTCGGCATCCTTGATGTCAACAAGGCCGAGGAGCAGCTCTCTCTGGCGCGACGCGCTAGGCCATGTGATTTCCATCTCCTGCAGCGCTCTCATGCACTTGGACAGGTGCATCTTGGCGGTGGGAGCGAGGGCAGGGTCGTAGGTCGAGTTGTAGACGTGCATGATGCCTGCGCTGAAGACGTAGTATGTGAGGAACGGAATGGCCTGACGAAGCGTGTATGTCTTTGAGTACAGCGACACGATGTTGGAGATGGCAGCAGCGGCCGTTGTGCAGATGGAGTGGCTCGGAAAGGTCTGATTTGCGCAGCTCTGCCCGTGAGCAGGGATGAAGGGCCGATGTAGCAGGATGAGGGCTGCAAAGAATTGGCAGTGCAGGGTGAGCACATGAGGAGTAGGCACCTTCTTGCTTGTGTTCGAAGCGCTGTTGCCGATACTGGATGTGGGGCTGAATTGTAGATGAGGTGGGAGCTTCAGGAACCACGATGCTAGCGCCTGATCCAAATGCGCCAGAAGCGTCTCGGAGTTCTGACCGAGTACGCGGATGCGGATGGCGTACAGATTGGCGATGATGCGAGAGAAGAGGACCGACAGAGAGGCAGAGTGGTTGAAGCAAGACAGCGAGTTGCTCTTGACGCCCTGGGGATAATTCCGGACGCTCAGGAGAACAGCAGTAGCTTCTTCCTCTGAAGGCGTGACCGAGACAGGCTGCATGACGGGCGGAACGGACCAATCGGTCCCGTCTGGTCGTATCGGCCGCCAGATGTCGTGCTCGTCTGGCTCGTCTTCAGCAGGGAGCGCGACATCGTAGTCGCGCTCGAAGATTGCCATCGGACGGCCGATGTAGGCCGACACATAGCGATCCATGGCCACACAGGACCACCAAACGCGCTTTCTGTGCGTGTCACAGGGTCAGGGACAAGCATACCGATTGTGGGTGAGGGAAGGCAGCCCACCTGGTCTGCTTATCTTCGTAGCCGAAGCAGTTGATGGGCAGGAACCAGCGATCGACGTCTCTGAAGAGGCCCATGTCCTGCGCCATGCGGACGGCCATGCCAACGTAGGTCCAGCTCCTTGCCATGGCTCCACATCCAATCTCGCGGTAGGCCAGCAGGAGCAGGGCCTGGCACGTAGTGAGCCTAGACGAGCCAAAGTCCTCATGGAGGAGCTCCTTGGCCTTCTTCGCGTACGCCTCTCCGGCTTTCCAATAGATGCCCTCCTTCCGCGCACCACCCGTGTCGCTATACCGCGCCGCGACGGCATACACGGCGAGCAGCAACAAGGTCGGCACTTTGCCGCCGTTCGTATTGGACGGTTTGCCTCCGTCCTGCTGCGTCCCATCTGACGGGGCGCCGTCGTCTGTCCCGTGCACCGTGTTCCGGTACTGCCGCACAAACAGGCTGCGGTACAGGAGCGGGAGGTGCGGGTGTACGTAGATCCAGTACAGGTCCATGAGGTGGTCGGCTGTGCGCTTGTCGGGCAGCACAGAGCTGGCATCGGTGTTGCGCACGAGGATCTCCTCGGTCTTGACCATGTTGCTCTCGTCTTCTGCGGGTGGCCACACGCCAGCCTGTGCGCTGACTGGCTCAGCACGTACGCTGCCACCGAGGGGACTGGACTAGATCTCACCTTCGGGAAGCGCCAGAACATGTTCTGGAACCGCGCCGACTTGCTGATGAGGTACAGCCCAGATGAGCGGCCGTGGTAGCGGACCTCTGCATTCTCGTCGAGCGACAGCTGGCCGACGACATCTGCAAGCTCCGACATGGGCCCATCCTGCGCAGGCGTGTTGGTTCCGGACCCAGCTGTAAGCGGACCTGCGCCCTCGTTCGCACCAGCCGCCAGCGCAGCATTGGGTGACATGCCATCGCCGGCCGAGGCAGACAAGGAGGCTGCCCCTGGGGATGACATCGCACCTGGAGACGCAGCCGTGTCTGCTCCCTTTGAGGTGAGATTGAAGTAGGCGGCTCCCGTGTGGTTGATCGAGTTGGGCGCCGCTACTCCTCCGCCGCGGGACTGCAGCGAGAACAGGTTCGCCGGATTGCTCTTTCCCGCTCGGGTAGACTGCGGAGAGATGGTCCGCCCGCTCCTATCTGATGTAGGCGCTGCTGGCTGCTCGAGCTTCCTCCTCTGATTGGTGCGCGGGGATGTGCTGTACGACCCGGATGCAATGTTGTCATCGCCGTTATTTGGCCGAGACGGCACAGCGAATGCACTCGAGGCGTAGCTGCCGCCACCCGTCTCGAACGAGCCAGCGGCGAATGTCTCTGATCCACCTCCTCCACCAAGCAGGCTGTCGAAATCCATAGTGTTGCCATCGAGACCTGCATGGCTCGAGAATGCGGGCGACGTATCGCTCCCGCCAAGCAGGTCGTCGTCCTCCAGCCAGGACTTGCTCTGCTGACTGCTATCGGCGTTGCTCACACCAGCGAGCAGGTTGGCGAATGGCGAATTGTTGGAGCTGCTGCCGGAGGAGCCGCCCAGTCCGGCACTGCTGAGCACGTTGGACAGGTCGAAGCCGCGCTGTGTAATGGGCGCTTTGCTGCTGCTCGACGAGGGAGCTGCGGATTCTTCCCGCTTCGTCACGCTCGTGGCCGTGTCCCTCT